>JABMCL010002576.1:97500-112500 GCA_018857735.1 Alviniconcha marisindica
AGAGAGAGAGAAAAGAGAGAGAGAGAGAGAGAGAGAGAGAGAGAGAGGGGAGAGAGAGAGAGAGAGAGAGAGAGAACCGGCTCGAACTCGAAAACTTTATTTTCCAAGGATTGTAGTTTGTAGAGAGAGAGAGAGAGAGAGAGAGAGAGAGAGAGAGAGGAGAGAGAGAGAGAGAGAGAGAGAGAGAGAGATGATGATGATGATGATGAGAGATGAGATGTTTTATTGAATAAACCCATGGTTCGTTTCAAAGGGGGAAACATTTGAAAAATTCATGAGACATCCGAAAAGGATGCTTCAAAAACAAATGAAACTGCAATACATACAAAAAAATATAATACTCATCCGTTCATTTTTCGTTCGTTCCTTCCATAGCTCACTGATTCATTTCTTATTCGGCAGCTGCATTAATAAACCTACCTAGTCTCTCACTCAATCACATCATACACAGGCTTGCTTATAAGGTCAGTCAGACACTCAGCCAATACACTAACCAATCGGTAATCATTGACTTTGGTCAATTACATCTCAAATTCGCCCGCTCACTTTATCCCAAATCGGCAAATCAAAAGTACAACAGTCCATTCATCCATCAAGTCACACTTTCGCTTGTGCAGTCAGTCACTCACTCATTCGGAACCCACTCACCTGATGTATAAAGCGGGCTAACTATCAATCTGATTGTACATTCACACACTCAGTCTACTAATCAACCAATAATTACAGCAGTCCGGGTATTTATCAGTCAGATTATGCACATGCTCTCTTAGTCCTTCAGTCCACGAATCAATCAATACATGAACACGTCAGGTTAGTGAATCTCCATACACTCGCTAACTCCACCGGTTAGTCAATGAGATAAACAAAAAAACTGATAAAAAAAATACTACATCAAATCACTGAGTTCATCCAGCACTGATTCAGCATTCACTACATGTATTTCATGCGTCAGTTTGCCGAAGTTACAATCAATGTCGTTTCTCCTTTGCAAAACTTTGTACAAGAGAGAGAGAGAGAGAGAGAGAGAGAGAGAGAGAGAGAGAGAGAGAGAGAGAGAGAGAGAGAGAGAGAGAGAGAGAGAGAGAGAGAACTAGTACAAACACTGAATAAACAAAAAACGAAAATAACTGAAAACAAAAACAACAACAACACTACACACGCGCTGAACTCTACCGCGGGACAGTCGGTAAACTATGATATGCCGGGTTATGACCAGTCCGAGTGTCATGAAGAAAAAGAAAGAAAGAAAAAAGAAAAAAAGAAAAAAAATCTGAACTGACAAGAATGCTAACGTGTTTTTCAAGATCCAAACACATAAACTTGAAGGCACTGGCCATTCATGTCACATGAATAAAAGGAGAGAGAGAGAGAGAGAGAGAGAGAGAGAGAGAGAGAGAGAGAGAGAGAGAGAGAGAGAGAGAGAGAGAGAGAGAGAGAGAGATCAGCCATGCCGGGGGAGCGGTGGGGGGCGGGATTGGAAAAACCCAAACGACAACAACAAAACAAAACAACACTGAACAACAACAACTGAAACTGATCAATACGAAAGCCGGCAAACTATAAATTCAGCCGAGTTTATTTACGTAGTGTCAGCCGCTTGGACCAGCGTCGTCTTGCCGTCGTGAGTTTATTTGCAGCATGACTCTCCCCCCCCCCCCCCCCCCCCCCAACCCCGGGGCAAAACAAAAAAGTCCTTTCTCAAGTTATTCTGCTCTGGACATGTTACATGAGGGCCGCTGAAAATCTTCGATCGAGGTGATTCAACAGCTTGCATTCAAATTATGAGCTGCCCGCATCTCATTTCCAGCAGAAGTTCGTACGAAAGTCAGAAAGTTTCACACACCAAGTTCCATCTCTTTGAACTGCAAAATCCTTTATAGTTATACTGATGCTTGTCGCTCTTTACAGAGATCAATATAAATGCATGAAGCGTTATGCACATAGTGCATTGAATGTACACGGATGACTGAGCAAATAAAATATTCAGTTACTACAGAGGGCGCATGATGCATTGAACACAGCAGGTTAATTCTCGCGCACGCGCAGAAGTATTTGCGGAGCAGAAGACAACAGAGGAAATGCAGGAGAAACATCGAAGATAGAGAAGGCTACTGTTGCTGTATAACTGACGGAGAATAATGGCAATAATCACCTATGTTTTGCTTGTCGCCACCACAGGAGGTGAGTACCTTGCTTTATGCAGCTGGTTTTCCAGTCCAGCTATTTCTGTAGCGTGGAGGTTGTGTGCAAATTTGTTTGTTGCTCCTTTGATGCCAACCACGGTTCGCGACAAGTCGATAATGGAAGCAGGAAAACCCGTGTCGACAAATGCGGGACAGTTAACGTGTAGAAAAATGCATTACGTCATTGGACACGGCTGATAAGAGCCGATAATTAATTAGATTAATTAAGAAAGTGTGTTTCTTGCGAAACTCGTCGAAGTGCCAACCAGCTGGCGGGAAGTTTTAGCACGAATAGTGCCTAATGGACTAGTAATCAGTCCAATCACTCTGAATCTTGATGAATAATTTGCACGTCACTGGTGGCAAATGCTGTCCCGTAGGCCTCTTATGATTTATCCAGCGTGACAGATGATGGGGCGAACGTGTGTTAGCGTCAGCCACAGCAGCAAGACTGCTCCAGTTCTACCGAGGCGATAAGGGTTGGCACTACGACGTAACAATGGCTAAAGCCGGTGCTTTCTACTTGTCTACTTGTACTACTACCAGTTGTAGGCAGTGTTTAAGAGTTAGGTTAGCGCAGAGATTGCTAAGTAGGCCACAGTAAAGATGTGTGAACAAAACGAGAGAGAGAGAGAGAGAGAGGAGAGAGAGAGAGAGAGAGAGAGAGAGAGAGAGAGATATGTACTTTAGCTTACAGTCATATGGTGTAATTCAGTTTTTTTAATGTTTTCATTCTCTCTAACCTGTCTGTGCCCATGGTTGTTAAAGTGTTAGTGATCAAGAAAACCTGAATGATAGCTTACGTTTTTTCAAGCAGGTATTCAACCATGCCAAATGAAAATGCATGCAGGTTTTCTGCAGAAATTATGACATTTTGAAATTCTGTCTGCATCAGACACAGTTCATGCACATGCACACATGCACACATGCATGCACGCACGTGCATGCATTACAGATATATATATATATATATATATATATATATATATATATATATATATATATATATGGTTGTGTTTTTCAATTTACCCCATATGAATACCAGCAAATTGTGTGTCTAGTTGCAGTCATTGTTGTCTGTGAGCTGCCATTGGCATCGTGAAGCACTTGGCGATGAGGCACTCCATAAGTTTTGATAAATTTTATTGTTATTATTCCCCTGTCTCATTTTCAACACAAGCAGCTTTGGTTCTAGTGCTAAACTGTATTCTAGTTTCTGCAGCAAGTTCAGTTTTTTTTATTGTTTTTTTATGCTTAGGACTGCAACATAGAGCTGAATATATATGTATACTATCTATATATTATATATATATATATATATATATATATATATATAATTACTTATATATATATATATATATATATATAGCAACCTACTGAGCTTGTGCCTTGAGTCACAATAGAATTGGACAAGAAAGGGTGGCCCAGAGACCCCAGAAAGAATGGTTTGTAATTCACAAAAAATCATTGACATCTGTGGCACGTTTGTCCTGCTCTGTCTGGGTGAGCGAGGATCACCTCAAGACACTTAAAGAGTGTACTGACTGCACACACTCTCTCTCTGTTTCTCCCTCTCTTTCCCACTCTCTTTTTTCTTTCTCTCTCTCTTCTCTGTCTCTGTCTCTGTCTCCATCTCTCTCTCTATCTGTCTGTCTGTCTGTCTGTCTGTCTGTCTGTCTGTCTTATTCCTCCTCCTCCCCCCACTCTCTTTCTCAAGGCCTGCGAGTCTCTTGAAGTTGAACATTTTTACTCTCTTTAGTCTTCCTCTCTCTCTCTCTCTCTCTCTTCCCTCCTCAAGAGGCTGACCCGAAGTCTCAAGTCTACCTCCCACTCCCCCCCCCCCCACACACACTCCCTTCCTTCAACATAAATATTTAAGATTCTTCATTATTCATGCTGGACACACCACCACACACACACACTTTTCTTTTCTTTTAAATAAATATTTTTATATATTTTCTTTTAATATTCATTGACTGGGCATCAAAAACCAAGTTACTTACTTGTAATGCATACATGTAGAAATAAAAGTGGAATGTGGGCAATTGTAAATCTTCAGTCAACTGAGTGTGCTTGGCAAAGCACCAACAATGTTGATTGTCTGTTCATCATTTCAGCTGACACAGAATCAGCATGTGGTATGTCTTAACTGACACAAAATCAGCATGTGGTTTGGTTTGGTCCTGGGATCATGCTGCTCAGCATTTAGTGTGTCTTCTTCTTCTTCTTCTTGATCCTTCTTCTTCTACTCTTCTTCTTCTTGTTCTCGTTCTTGTTGTTCTTGTTCTTGTTCTTCTTGCTCCTCCTTCTTCTTCTCCTCCTCCTCCTCTTCCTTTTGTTCCTCCTCCTCCTCCTCCTTCTTCTTCCTCCTCCTCCACCTCCTCCTCTTCTTCTTCCTCCTTCTTCTTGCTTCTTCTTTTTCTTCTTACTCCTTCTCCCCTCCTCTTCCTCTTGTTCCTCCTCCTCCTCCTTCTTCTTCTTCTCCTCCTCCTCCTCCTCTTCCTTTTGTTCCTCCTCCTCCTTCTTCTTCTTCCTCCTCCTCCACCTCCTCCTTCTTCTTCATCCTCCATCTTCTTCTTGCTTCTTCTTTTTCTTCTTCCTCCTTCTTCCCCTCCTCTTCCTCTTGTCCTCCTCCTCCTTCTTCTTCTTCTTCCTCCTCCTCCCCCACCTTCTTCTTCTTCTTCCTCCTCCTTCTTCTTGCTTCTTCTTCTTCTTCCTCCTTCTCCTCCTTCTCTTCCTCTTGTTCTTCCACCTCCTCCTCCTCCTTCTTCTTCCACCTCCTTCTTCTTCTTCTTCTCTTCCTCTCGTTCCTCCTCCTCCTACTTCTTCTTCTACTTCCTCTTCTTCTTCAGTTGTTCCAGGATTGTTGTCAGACGTCTAGCTTCATGGTATTGATGAATGGGGTTGCCTGCAGCAGGTTTGGAGCCCAAGAGCTTTTCAGCAATTGTGGCTTCCTGGGGCCAGTGGCAGCGCTATGTCCATGCCTCCTAAGAGGGGGCAGAACTGCAGCAAAACATGTCCTAGGGTTTGTGGGCCTGTCTCACATTGGCAGTCGACTGTGTCTAACTAACAGACCGAGGTGATGCAGCTGAGTGTGCAGCTGGCAGTAGCTAGTCTGCAGTCAGAAGACAGAACTTGAGGTGCTGGTGGTGCTGCAGGTGGTCAGTGATCACGCTAGACAGTTTTCAAACCGGTGTGACACCTACAAAGTAGCAAAAGCGGTTCACAGGAAACCGGTCAGACAATCAGTGTGACTGGTCAGATACACTGCCATCTACAGATACTACTACAAGAGCTTTGCTAGCAAACACCCTGTTCCCTTCCCCATCTAGAACACACATACACACACACACACACACACACACACACACACACACACACACACACACACACACACACACCCCTCTACAACACACACACACACACACACACACACACACACACACACACACATACACACACACCACACACACACACACACACACACACACACACACACACACACACTCTACACACACACTCCACAAACTCTCTCTCTTTCTCTCTCTGCTGTGTTTATTTCATTAGTTACATTTATGGAGAACTGGTCAAGCACCTTAACAGCCTGTATGTCTGGCCGATTGCAACTTTGTTTCCGGTATTTCTGATTTTAACCAGTAAAATACTGGAAATTACTGGTTAACAGGAACCCTGTGTGTTGCATGTGTTCTTCTTCCTTTTTTAAATAATTTATTTAGAGTCTTTTCACACATGTAATATTAGACTGATCTTACAATTACCATGCTAACAACATGTAATGATGTATTAGCAAGTGGTACCAGTAGAAATTGATGTTAAAAAAACAACAACAAAAACAATACAACAATGACAACGAAACAAAAACAACAACAACAACAAAAACCCTACCTTATTTGCAGTCAGCAAACAGCCATATTATACGTTTGTGTCTGTATTCATTGTTGCATCTGGTCATCAGCTGGAGGGCTGTCTGTGCTGGGTTGTCCATTAGTGTGGCAGCATTCTTTGTGGGGTAACCAGTACACTTTCAGCTAGCCATGGCCCATTCTTGGTGAGCTAGGTCATGGTATTTGGGTCATGAGGCCAACAGTAAGACCAAGGTGTGCAGGAATGGTGAGAACTTGCAGAGATTTTGTCACCAGCATAGTAACCTACACTCCAATACCTAAACCTCTTTTTGTTTCTTTCTTGGTTATCTGGGTGACATCGCATCATGACTACTTCTTGGGAGTGATGCACCAGAGTGGTGTCTTCGCTGTATTCATATAGGACTGAGGAAGGCTGAAGCAGGGCCTAGTGCAACAGGCACAGTTTCAGCCTTTGTCAGTCTGAAGCATCTGATTTTTGATTTTGTTTTTAACATGAGATCTTTTAGGGGCTGGGGCTGTACTTGAGGTTGATAATAAATATTTTATGATTGTTTATTTATTGGTTGCTGGGCACCTCATTGTGTGGCCTTTATTCACATAACATGGTTACATGCATCCATCCACTTATCATATGTAGCTGTTTGGATGTTGCTCACTGAGTGTAATGAAAGTATTTCACACAGTTATACAGCACACATCAAGAAATGTCCAGACTTCATTGTGGGGAAACGGCAAAGGCCCAAGCCTTCTTAATTTATTCATATGTGTCATCAGCACAGCCATAGGCACATGGCATTCAGTATTACAATCTCAACACAGTTTTGCATGAAGTGACACTGTCAACTGGTGCATGGCTGTATGGTGTACGCAGAATGTGCACCGTGACTGCAGCAGCTTCACATGGTACCAGCCATGCAACAACCAAATAGTGCTGTCAGTACGCTACGTTGGTGGATATTCAAAACACACTTTAAAGGGCTACAGTCACTCATTCTGAATCACATGCGACAAGAGCGCAATGACTCTGTCCAAGCACAGAAAATAGCATTATATAAAAGTGATCAACAACAAATATACATTTTTCATTTGATCATATTTATACATATATTCAAGTTTCAACACTGTATTTCCTCGTATGTATGAGGACTGAACATGCTCAAATAAGTTGGTTGAAGTGTTGCTTTACATCCACATAAACTGTAGATTTATTAGGGACAGGAGCCCAGGACATCCACCTCGACTTTCACACAGCTCCTTGATCCCCAGCTCTGTCTCAAATAAGAAATGTGTCTGTTTTAATGTAAGAGAGTGCTCTGGGCTGTCAATCACTGGAGCTGCTTCAGCCAATCAGAGCATCACAAATTGTATTCTGCAGGAAAAGCATGAAAAGTGGCTGTCATGTTTTGATAATGTAGAGCTTAATGTCCTCAGATGTTGGGTTGACATAATTTTTTTATTAGGGACAAACTGACCAATGCCTAAGCATGCTTCAGTGTTGCTTTACGTCCACAGAAACCGTAAGGCTCATTAGGATGGAAAGCCCAGGATGGCCACCTCAACTTTTACACAGCTCCTGAACTCTGTCATGTTTTGCTTGCAAGTTAAAGCATTGCGAAAGGAGCAGTGCGAAAGACTGTCAGTGTGGTGGTTGGAACAAAACATTCAGTGTGAATAAGTGATCAATGTAAGTAATGTTCTGACCTACCCCAGGGAACTTGATTGCAGTAGAGCCTGAGGGGGACATTGAATTTTAAACCCGGTGTGGAGAATTTGATATTAAAATGAGAGAGATGGGGGAGGGGGTGTATTTTATATTAAGTAAAATGAGAGAGAGAGAGAGAGAGAGAGAGGGGTCTGGGGGTAACGACTTGAAAAGCATGGGGTGGGGGGTGTAGTTTGATATTAAAATGAGAGAGATGAGTGATCTTTTATGGCTTGTTAGGTAGAACGCATGCGCGCGTGTGTGTGTTAGTGAGTGCTTGCGAGCGCGCACCGTGAGAGAGAGAGAGAGAGAGAGAGAGAGAGAGAGAGAGAGGTCGGAGTAAAACTGAAAAGCATTTGGGGGGGGGAGTAGTTTGATATTAAAATAAGAGATAAGTGATCTTTTGTAGTCTCTTAGGTAGAACGTGTGTGTGTGTGTGTGTGTTAATGCGTGCTTGCGCGAGTGTGCGTGCGTGTGTGTGTGTGTGTGTGTGTGTGAGTGAGAGAGAGAGAGAGAGAGAGAGAGAGAGAGAGAGAGAGAGAGAGAGAGAGAGAAAGCAAAACAGAACAGGTAAAAAAGCAAGAAAAACCCCCCCCCCCCCCCCCCTCCCCCCCGCCGGCCCCAAAAAAGAAGTCATACGCGTTTTTCTCCCAAGTTTTCCTTGTCTACGCGGCTAGCGACACACTGTTTAGCGGGACGGCTCCTTTCGCGTCAGCGGGTTGTCGCTCCTGACGGCGAGTTGCCTGCCCTTGATTACAGTATTGATTGGATCCCGTCTGATGCCGCGGCCGCCGGACCCCTCGCGTCACTGTGACGTTGTGCTACAACTTAATTGAATGCGGCCTTTATCCCGACCCGCGTCCGGAAACGGCCCAGTGAGGCTGAATGCATGAAGCCTTTGCGGCCTGGAACTAGACACAGTGGTAGATGGGGAGCGTGCTGCAGGCACTTACTTACTGAGAGACAGGGAGAGAGAGAGAGAGAGAGAGAGAGAGAGAGAGAGAGAGAGAGAGAGAGAACTCGAAAACTTTATTTTACAAGGGCTGTAGGTTTAGTCAAAAACCTAAGAGAGAGAGGGGGATGGGGGGGGGGGGGAGCACAATGGTAGATGGGAGACTAATACAGTTTAGAGAGAGAGAGAGAGAGAGAGAGAGAGAGAGAGAGAGAGAGAGAGAGAGAGAGAACTCGAAAACTTTATTTACAAGGACTGTAGTTTAGTCAAAAACCTAAGAGAGAGAGATGGGGGGGGGGGGGAAGCCACAATGAGTAGATGGGAGAATAGCAGTAGAGAGAGAAAAAGAGAGAGAGAGAGAGAGAGAGAGAGAGAGAGAGAGTTTATTTTACAAGGATTGTAGTTTAGGTTCAGTCAAAAACCTAACAACTAGTCCCTGCTAATTAAGCTCCTGATGAGTAAATATAAAATTACAGGCATCGTTTATATGCATATACGCATGAATGAGAATTTCTACACAAAACATAGCGTGATCATAGCGCCAGATGCACACATGCTTGCATCACTCAGAGAGAGAGGTCTACTTAGAGAGAGAGAGAGAGAGAGAGAGAGAGAGAGAGAGAGAGAGAGAGAGAGAGAGAGAGAGAGAGAGACTTTATTTTACAAGGATTGTAGTTTAGGTTCAGTAAAAAAAAACTAACAACCAGTCCTTGCTAAGCTACTGATGAGTAAATATAAAATGACAGGCATCATTTATATGCATTATATACGCACGAATGAGTGAGTGAAACGTTATACATGAGAATTTCCACACAAAACATAGCGTGTTCATAGCGTCAGATGCACACATGCTTGCATCACTCAGAGAGAGAGAGGTCTACTTAGAGAGAGAGAGAGAGAGGAGAGAGAGAGAGAGAGAGAAGAGAGAATCTACTTATAGAGGGAGAGAGAGAGAGAGAGAGAGAGAGAGAGAGAGAGAGAGAGAGAGAGAGAGAGAAGAATCTACTAGACTGGAGAGAAAGGTTACTGATGAGAGAGAGAAGAGAGAGAAGAGAAGAGAGAGGAGAGAGAGAGAGAGAGGTCTACTGGAGAGAGAGAGAGAGAGAGAGAGAGAGAGAGAGAGAGAGAGAGAGAGAGAGAGAGAGGTATGGGGAGGGAGTGGAGGTTGGAGGGGGGAGGGGAGTATTTCCCCTTTGGGAATCTCCGCGGACCCGAGTTAGACGCGTCCGGTCCGTTAGTCTCGGTGAACTTTAACGCTCGTCGAGCTGTCGCCGGTGAAGTACTGGCCGCGGGGACCCGGGTCCCAAGAGGAGGGAGAGAGATGGAGCCATACATACCCAGACTCCTGGCACTGGTTTACCACGTCCTTCCTCCAACCTCTGCCATGACTGATCACGTCATAGGTCTAGAAAAAAAGGAGAGAAAAAAAATAAGAAGAAAAAAAGCTGACTACGTCATAGGTCTAGAAAAAAAAAGAAGAAAAAAAACAACTGACCACGTCATAGGTCTAGAAAAAGAAAAAGAAAAAAAGGAAAAACAAAACGAAACAAAACTGTCGGCTAACGGACAGTTTTTCGTTGGTGCTGAGATGGCAGGAAGTTTGTAACAGACAAGTCAGTTTAAGTCAGTAAACATGGTGCCTAACGTCCACAGAAACCGTAAGGCTTCTTAGGGACGGGGAGAAAGGGGGGGGGGGGGGGGGGGGAGGGGGGGGGGGGGGGGTGATTATATCTATCGCTACACTGTCACCACCACTGAGAATGACTCCTGCATTAAGATGGAAAAATTCATGTTACCAGCAATTTAGCACCAAAAAAAAGCTAACACATAATGTAGACATCAGAGAGAGAGAGAGAGGGAGCGTCTTTCAAATAGTTATGCTCAAGCATAACGATGTGAAAGATGCTCTCTCTCTCTCTCTCTCTCTCTCTCTCTCTCTCTCACACGCACGCACGCACGCCCCCCCCCCCCCCCCACACACACACTATACAGACTGATAGGGATGAAGGACTAACATGGTAGTAAATTATTAACACTGAGACAACTCAGATTATATGAGGCGTTTCTTTTATAACCGCCCACAAATGAACCGAAAATCGTTTGAATCGAGACGGAACTTCAGGAGCCAATTAATTATGGCAAAGTTTTGAATGAAGAGTGCCGGAAGGCTAGGCTTGGAGTGGAAGCAGGGTGCCGGAAATCGAGGCTTGGAGTGGAGGCAGGGTACCGGAAATCGAGGCTTGGAGTGGAGGCAGGGTACCGGAAAGCGAGGCTTGGAGTGGAGGCAGGGTACCGGAAAGCGAGGCTTGGAGTGGAGGCAGGGTACCGGAAAGCGAGGCTTGGAGTGAGGCGGGTACCGGAAAGCGAGGCTTGAGTGGAGCAGGGTACCGGAAAGCGAGGCTTGGAGTGGAGGCAGGGTACCGGAAATCGAGGCTTGGAGTGGAGGCAGGGTACCGGAAATCGAGGCTTGGAGTGGAGGAGGTGCCGGAAAGCGAGGCTTGGAGTGGAGGCAGGGTGCCGGAAATCGAGGCTTGGAGTGGAGGCAGGGTACCGGAAAGCGAGGCTTGGAGTGGAGGCAGGGTACCGGAAAGCGAGGCTTGGAGTGGAGGCAGGGTACCGGAAAGCGAGGCTTGGAGTGGAGGCATGTACGGAAGTTAATCCGGAAAGCGAGGCTTGAGTGGAGGGTCCGGAAAGCGAGGCTTGGAGTGGAGGCAGGGTACCGGAAAGCGAGGCTTGGAGTGGAGGCAGGGTACCGGAAAGCGAGGCTTGGAGTGGAGGAAGTGTGCCGGAAAGCGAGGCTTGGAGTGTGGGAGAGAGGGTGGCACAGAAAAAGAACTTGACACTCCGAGTTGCGCATTATCGAGCGTGGTTATTGGGTGACCGCTGTGTGGTTATTGGGTGACCGCTGTGTGGTTATTGGGTGACCGCTCTGAGGTTATTGGGTGACCGCTCTGAGGTTATTGGGTGACCGCTATGTGGCTATGAGGTTAGTGGGTGACCGCTATGTATGTGCGCTACGTGCTGGGATTTTCGCCCGCCCTGAGATTACTCCAGAGTTAAGTTCTGTTGCAGACTCTGCCAAAGTCCTTTGGATGAGACTATATAAGTGTGTATAATTATATACATACACATGCAAGGGGACATTGATTTCTACGCTGATAGCTTGTAGACTTTCAGCATTGGTAGCACGCAGACTTTCAGCATTGGCAGCTTGCAGGATTTCAGCAGAGGGACCTTGATTTCTACATTGGTAGCTCGTAGACTTTCAGCATTGGTAGCTCGCAGGCTTTCAGCATTGGTAGCTCGCAGACCGTCAGCATTGGTAGCTCGTAGACTTTCAGCATTGGTAGCTCGCAGACCTTCAGCAGGAGAGACATTGGTTTCTACATTGATAGCTTCAGTGTAGACTTTCAGCATTGGTAACTCGCAGACCTTCAGCAGAAGGGACGTTGATTTCAACATTGATAGCTTGTAGACTTGCAGCATTTGTAGCTCGCAGACCTTCAGCAGGAGAGACATTGATTTCTACATTGATAGCTCCAGTGTAGACTTTCAGCATTTGTAGCTCGCAGACCTTTAGCAGGAGAGACATTGGTTTCTACATTGATAGCTTCAGTGTAGACTTTCAGCATTGGTAGCTCGCAGACCTTCAGTAGGAGAGACATTGATTTCTACATTGATAGCTCCAAGTTTGTAGACTTTCAGCATTGGTAGCTCGCAGACCTTTCAGCAGGAGAGACATTGATTTCTACATTGATAACTCCAGTGTAGACTTTCAGCATTGGTAGCTCGCAGACCTTCAGCCGGAGAGACATTGATTTCTACATTGATAGCTCCAGTGTAGACGTTCAGCATTGGTAGCTCGCAGACCTTCAGCAGGAGAGACATTGGTTTCTACATTGATAGCTTCAGTGTAGACTTTCAGCATTGGTAGCTCGCAGACCTTCAGTAGGAGAGACATTGGTTTCTACATTGGTAGCTTCAGTGTAGACTTTCAGGATTGGTAGCTCGCAGACCTTCAGCAGGAGAGACATTGGTTTCTACATTGATAGCTTCAGTGTAGACTTTCAGCATTGGTAGCTCGCAGACCTTCAGTAGGAGAGACATTGATAGCTTCAGTGTAGACGTTCAGCATTGGTAGCTCGCAGACCTTCAGTAGGAGAGACATTGATTTCTACATTGATAGCTTGTAGACTTGCAGCATTGGTAGCTCGCAGACATTGGTTTCTACATTGATAGCTTCAGTGTAGACGTTCAGCATTGGTAGCTCGCAGACCTTTCAGTAGGAGAGACATTGATTTCTACATTGATAGTTTGTAGACTTTCAGCATTGGTAGCTCGCAGACCTTTCAGTAGGAGAGACATTGATTTCTACATTGATAGCTCCAGTGTAGACTTTCAGCATTGGTAGCTCGCAGACCTTCAGCCGGAGAGACATTGGTTTCTACATTGATAGCTTCAGTGTAGACTTTCAGCATTGGTAGCTCGCAGACCTTCAGTAGGAGAGACATTGATAGCTTCAGTGTAGACTTTCAGCATTGGTAGCCCACAGACTTTCAGCAGGAGAGACATTGATTTCTACATTGATAGCTTCAGTGTAGACGTTCAGCATTGGTAGCTCGCAGACCTTCAGTAGGAGAGTCATTGATTTCTACATTGATAGCTTGTAGACTTGCAGCATTGGTAGCCCACAGACCTTCAGCAGGAGAGACATTGATTTCTACATTGATAGCTTGTAGACTTTCGGCATTGGTAGCTCGCAGACATTGATTTCTACATTGATAGTTTCAGCGTAGACTTTCAGCATCGGTAGCTCGCACACTTTCGGCAGAAGGGACATTGATTTCTACATCCGCAGGTACTAGGTGCCCACCTCGAGGTGCTACCCGAAGCCAAGGTCTGCACGAGCAGGAGGAGATAATTATAATTAATGAGACTGCACGGAGCGCGCGGTGACAGCCTGCATGGCGACAATGCCGCCGCTGAGAACGCCCCACAACCGTCAATTCCTCTCCCGTTTTTTCTTCTGAGTTGTTGCACCGGGCCGGCAAATCCCTGCGGGTATATTTAGACGAAGAGGGAAGGAGAATGGGGTGGGGAGGGGCGGGGAGGAGGGGTAAAGGAAACAGAAGGGATGGTGGGGTGGGGAAAGAGAGAAGGGGGAGAGAGAGAGAGGGGGGGGGGGCGTTAAGTAATAGCAAAAGACGCGTAGAACTTCGACACTAATCAGCTAAATCAGAGGATAAAAAAGCAAAAAAAGATCTCTGATAAAAAAAATCAATAAAAAAAATCCACACCAAAAATAAATATAAAAATGTTTTCTTTAAGGAAGAAAAGAAAAAAAGAAAAAAAAAGAAAATCGAAGGGACAAAAAGCGGACTAGCTGTCCTGAAAGGTTTACGGGAACGCAGGAGCAGGGCATGTGTAATTGATTGATCTAACAAGTCGATCGCTGAGCCGCAGTTCACCAGAGTCGCCATGGCTGTGCGAAATGCCTTGATGCAGCTGGTAAGCTTGCTGCGACTTAGCTAGCCGAAGTGTTTTGCTTTTCGCCTTCGGCACAGCCTGCCTGGCTATACTGCTTCTGGAACCAGTTTGCTCCTTATCTGCGTGCACCTTGATATAACGTCCTGCGGTGTGTTCCCCAGTTTGCTTTAGATATGTACGTGCACTTTGATGTAACGTTCTTTATCTGCGTGCACTTCGATATAACGTCCTGCTGCGTGTTCCCCAGTTTGCTCTAGATATGTACGTGCACTTTGATGTAACGTTCTTTATCTGTGTGCACTTCGATATAACGTCCTGCTTTGTGTTCCCAGTTTGCTGTAGATATATATATATATGCAAGTGCACTTTGATATAACGTCTTGCTTTTGTCCCACAGCATGCTGTAGATATATGTACGTACCCTGATATAACGTCTTGCTTTTACAGATATGTGTACCCTGATATAACGTCTTGCATTTACAGATATGTGTACCCCGATATAAAGTCTTGCTTGATGTTCCCATTTGCTCTCACGGTCTCAGTGTACCCTGGTATAACGTCTTGCTTTTGTCCCCAGCCTGCTGTAGATATGTGTACCCAGATATAGCGTCTTGCTTTTGTTCCCAGCCTGCAACAGATATGTATACCCTGATATAAGGTCTTGCTTTTGTCCCCAGCCTGCTGTAGATATGTGTACCCTAATATAACGTCTTGCTTTTGTCCCCAGCCTGCTGTAGATATGTGTACCCTGATACAACGTCTTGCTTGATGTTCCCTTTAATTTTGCTC
>JABMCL010002576.1:115000-127500 GCA_018857735.1 Alviniconcha marisindica
CCCGTGACACATTGGTCGTTCTCTGCTTTGGTACTACAGTGATCGCGTCATACCTCTGTGTTGACATTGTGGTCTCATTTCACCCATGACACGTCGGTCATTCTTTGCTTTGATACTACAGTGATCGTGTCTTACCTCTGTCTTGACATTGTCTCATTTCACCCGTGACGCATTTGTCGTTTTCTGCTTTGATACTACTGTGATCGCGTCATACCTCTGTCTTGACATTGTGGTCTCATTTCATCCGTGACACGTCGGTCATTCTTTGCTTTGATACTACAGTGATCGTGTCTTACCTCTGTCTTGACATTGTCTCATTTCACCCGTGACACATTGGTCGTTCTCTGCTTTGATACTACAGTGATCGTGTCTTACCTCTGTCTTGACATTGTCTCATTTCACCCGTGACACATTGGTCGTTCTCTGCTTTGATACTACAGTGATCGTGTCTTACCTCTGTGTTGACATTGTCTCATTTCACCCGCGACCATCAGTGATCGTGTCTTACCTCTGTGTTGACATTGTCTCATTTCACCCGTGACACATTGGTCGTTCTCTGCTTTGATACTACAGTGATCGTGTCTTACCTCTGTCTTGACATTGTCTCATTTCACCCGTGACACATTAGTCGTTCTCTGCTTTGATACTACAGTGATCGCGTCATACCTCTGTGTTGACATTGTGGTCTCATTTCACCCGTGACGCATTGGTCGTTCTCTGCTTTGATACTACAATGATCGCGTCATACCTCTGTGTTGACATTGTGGTCTCATTTCACCCGTGACGCATTGGTCGTTCTCTGCTTTAATTCTACAGTGATCGTGTCATACCTCTGTGTTGACATTGTGGTCTCATTTCACCCTTGATACATTCGTTCTCCTCGTTGACACTCTGTTTTCATTTTACCATTGACACATATTCGAACACTGACTTAAAACGGTGTTCTTATTTCACCCATGACATATTCGATCACTAACTTTACACCGTGTTCTCATTTCACCCTTGACATATTCGAGCACTAACTTGACACCGTGTTCTCATTTCACCCTTGACACATTCGTTTTCTGCCTTGACACTGGTTTCATTTCACCCTCGACACATTGATCGGTCTTTTCCTCGATACTGCAATGATCACGTCTTACCTCTGTCTTGACACTTCGGTCTCATTTCACCCGTGACACATCGGCCATTCTCTGCCTTCATTCTGGTTTCATTTCACCTGTGTCACATTGATTGGTGTCTGCCTTGACCCTGTGGTCTCAGTTCACCCTTGACACATTCGTTCGCTACCTTGACACGGTGGTCTCATTTCACCCTTGACACATTCGTTCTCTACCTTGACACCGTGTTCTCATTTGACCCTTGACACATTCGTTCTCCATCTTGACACCGTGGTCTCATTTCACCCGTGACACATTGATCGGTCTTTTCCTTGATACTGCAGTGATCATGTCTTACCTCTGTCTTGACACTTCGGTTTCATTTCGATCATTCTCTGCCTTCGCTCTGGGTTCATTTGACCCGTGACACATTGATTGGTCTCTGCCTTGACACTGTGCTTTCATTTCATCCTTGACACATTCGTTCTCTACCTCGGTGGTCTCATTTCAACCTTGACACATCGGTCATTCTCTGCCTTCATTCCGGGTTCATTTCACCCGTGACACATTGATCGGTCTTTTCCTTGATACTGCAGTGATCACGTATTACCTCTGTCTTGACATTTCGGTCTCATTTCACCCTTGACACATAGGTCATTCTCAGCCTTCATTCTGGTTTCATTTCACCCGTGACACATTGATCGGTCTCTGCCTTGACACAGTGGTCTCATTTCACCCTTGACACATTGATCGGTCTTTTCCTTGATACTGCGGTGATCATGTCTTACCTCTGTCTTGACACTTCGGTCTCATTTCACCCTTGACACATCGGCCATTCTCTGCCTTCGTTCTGGTTTCATTTGACCCGTGACACATTGATCGGTCTCTGCCTTGATACTGTGGTCTCATTTAACCCTTGATAGAATGTATCAAGAGTTAAATGAGACCCCAGTTCTCAATTCAGTGGCGTAACCAGTTATGGCAGAGTTTGGAGGAAGGTGCCGGAAAGCGATGCTTAGAATGTGTGTCCTAGCCTCTCTCTCTCCGGCACCCTTTTTCCAACAATGTTGGAAGAAGGATGTCATTGTTGACGTTGTTGATCGCTTTTGTATAGCGCTGTTCTCCGTTTTCGAGCAGACTAACCGCGCTCTTGTCGCGTGTGATTCTAAATGGGTGACTAGCTTTTTATAGCGCGTTTTGAATATCCGCCCAAGTGGTGTACTTACAGCGTTGTTTAGTTGTTACATGGCTGGTGCCACGTGAAACTGCTACCGCCTCGGCGCGTTCTGTGTACAACATAAGAATAATGGTGACCATGATATACACCTAAATAAGGACTTAGCAGGCAAAAGGCTAAAAAGCCTACGAGCCGTAAACTCACACACACACCCGCACACACACACACACACACACACACACACACACACACACACACACACCCCCCCCCACCCCCCCCCCCCCCCCCACACACACACACAACCATACACCATGTCACGTCACATCGTGCAAAGCCGCATACGTAGGATGCATACGTCTTTAGCTGTAACCTGCCACTTGCACTTTTGGCAGAATGACCAGGATCTTTCACGTGCTACTGCCGTAACACGGGGGTGGGAGGGATACCGAGCGGCGGATGCCGTAAACCGACGTTTGGAGTTTGCCAGACACGCAGCATCCAGTGTCTGCTGGAGATGTGCCACCATCAGCAGCTCGCGCCAGTGAAGCGAAGGGTATAACTTTGTGATGGAGCGAGAGGGGAAGGTCGAGGTGGCCGTCCTGGGCTCCCCGTCCCTAATATTTCCTTACGGTCTCTGTGGACGTAAAGCAACGTTAAACTTGAGGGGACCGGGAAATGTGAAGCGAAGGGTATAACTTTGTAATGGAGCAAGAGGGGGCCTGGAAATGTGCATTTTACGCACCAGCGGCGCTTATAGTGACGTGTCGATTCAGTCTTCGCCAGCGTGGACCTCAGCGACGGACCGATCTCGCTCGTGGGTCCTGACATCATGGACCCAGCCTGAAGTAAGCTGATGGTGGGCATGGACCTGTATATATACAGTACATGTAGGTCTGTGGACATGGACCTACATATATAGCATAAACTTATGTGGGCATGGACCTGCATATACAGTACATGTAGGTCTGTGGACATGGACCTACATATATAGCATAAAATTATGTGGGATGGACCTGCATATACAGTACATGTAGGTCTGTGGACATGGACCTACATATATAGCATAAAATTATGTGGGCATGGACCTGCATATACAGTACATGTAGGTCTGTGGACATGGACCTACATATATAGCATAAGATTATGTGGGTATGACCTGATATATACTATAATATATCTTATATGATATATATATATATATATATATATATATATATATATATATCACAGTAATGTAGGTATGTGGGCATGGACCTACATAAATTATACAGCACATATAGATATGTGAGCATGGACCCACATATACAGTATATGTAGGTATGTGGGCATGGACCTATATATAATATATATATATATATATATATAAATATATATATTATATATATAATATATATATATATCAGCATAATTATGTAGGTATGTGGGCATGGACCTACCTATACATCATATGTAGGTATGGGGGCATGGACCTACCTATATAGCATATGTAGTTATGTGGGCATGGACCTACCTGTATAGCTACCTATATAGCATATGTAGGTATGTGGGCATGGACCTACCTATACAGTATGTGGGCATGGACCTATATATACAGCATATGTAGGTATGTGGGCACGGACCTACATATGAGTATACAGTATACGTAGGTCTGTGGGCATGGACCTACCTATACAACATGTGTAGGTATGTGGTACGGCCTAATATATATATATATATATATATATATATATATATATATATATATATATATATATATATATACAGTATGTGGGCATAGACCCCTATACAGCATATGTAGGTACGTGGGCATGGACCTACCTATACAGGATATGTAGGTATGTGGGCACGGACCTACAGATAAGCATATGTACAGGTATGTGGACACGGACCTACCTATACAGCATACGTAGGTATGTGGGCATGGACCTACCTATACAGCATATGTAGGTATGTGAGCATGGACCTACCTATACAGCATATTTAGGTATATGGGCATGGACCTACCTACACTCGCCCTGATATAACCGTATCGGCTGACTGGGTGTAAAACACCAACTTACTTACTTACTTACCTACCTACACAGTATAATGTAGGTATGTGGGCACGGACCAGCATACACAGCATATGCAGGTCCATGGCTGTGGGCTTGAAGAGATGTCATAGCCTTGAATTCTGCCCTCGTGTAGCCACTTTTTTTGCCTCGCCCGAAAACCAGATACTCGACATGTTCATTTTGGCACTGGCGGCAGCTGCGTGTGGTCGACATGCAGTGAATGTATCAGTAGGGAGTTGAGAGCTATTCCTCTCCCCAAACACAATATTGGCAGGGAGTTGATACGGATCGGCGCCTTCAATTGCCGCCATCTTCGCCTGGTAATTACGTTCCAGGGCACACTTAGCCAAACTTTCAATGTATTTTACCCCTGCTGGTAACGTTTTTTTCTTCTTCTTCTTCTTCTTCTTCTTCCTTGTAAAATAAAGTTTTAGAGCTCGAGTTCCAGTTCTCTGTTCTCTGAGAGAGAGAGAGAGAGAGAGAGAGAGAGAGAGAGAGAGAGAGAGAGAGAGAGAGAGAGAGAGAGACTGAGGTGAGTGACTGCCATTGCAGTGACTGGTCATTTGAGACCTATTTTATACACCCATACAACTCCGCCCTGTCCTTCCGACTGCTTGTGAGAGTGCCCCCCTCCCACCCCCCACCCCCACCAGCACACCCCTCCCGTTTTTTTTGGTTTTGGTTTTCTCCCCCCCCCCCTCCCCCCCCCCCCTCCTTCTCCCTTACTGTTCTTTATAAGATAAGCATTGACTGTTCTGTTTTCTTTTCCGATACTAGTCATATGAACTGATCAGATGTTCTGCTGCTTCATTTGCTCATAATATGCTCATTGTATGCTCATAATATGTAACTGAATGATGTATGGCATGTGTCATCAGGCGCTGTGAGCACGCTATGTTTTGTGTGGAAATTCTCATGTATAACGTTTCACTCACTCATTCATGCCTATAATAATGTATATAAATAATGCCTGTAATTTGGTATCTATATATTCATCAGCAGCTTAGCAAGGACTGGTTGTTAGACAGGTTTTTGACTGAACCTAAACTACAATCCTTGTAAAATAAAGTTTTCGAGTTCGAGTTCGAGTTCTTCCTCCTACAGAGCCCAGGAGAGATCAAGAGCAGGGAGGTGGCGCTGGGCTCTCTCTCTCTCTCTCTCATAGCTGGACGGATTGTCTTGCTGCTGAATTGTTCCTCACCACATGCTCTCTCTTTTTCTTTTTTTCTTTTTCGGACACTGTCTCCGTGACTTTGCTCAGCACAGCTGTTGAAACAGCCATTAGCCAAGTACACAAGTTGCCTGGCACTGGCGGGGTCCCCACCTCCTTGACAGTGTTGTTCTGGCGATGGCTGACGGTCTCTTCGGCCTTTGCGGGTCGGAGCGCTTGGACGAGCTATTCATTCCCCCCCCCCCCGCCCCCCTCCCACCCCCCTCCCTCCCCCCCCCCCTCCCAATCCTTAATAAACCTTATGATATTCTGGGGACGTCCAGAGTTCAGGAGCTGTGCGAAAGTCGGGGTGGTCGTCCTGGGCTTCCCCGTCCCCAGTAATCCTTATGGTCTCTGTGGACGTAAAGCAACATTGAACGTGGACGTTAAGCACCGTGAAATATGAAGAGGAAGAAGAAGGGAGAGAGAGAAGGAAAAAAAGGTCTTTTCTTTCTTCGTATCCATCGCGTGCAAGTCTCAACCATCACGCCAGAGCAACATGGCGGCTGTTGTCCTCCTACCAACTGACCGGCGCCCCCACCACCACCACCACCACCACCACCCTCAACCCCCCACCCCACCCCCACCCCGGCCAAAATCCGCATCACCCCCACCCCGGCCAAAATCCGCATCAGGGGATACGCGCAGTGACAGATTTGTATAGACTGATCTCTGACTTTGGCCGATCCCTTCACTAAACCTCCACAATGCTGGCGATCGATACCTGGTCTAGATACTGTCCGTGCTGGGGATTTGGAAGGACCTTTCCTGCGAGAGGGTAGGGGTGGGGGTAGGGGGGGGGTAGGGGTTGAGGCTGAGGTGGACATGAATATGCAGGGAAAGCGCGTCGCACGCCCGACCTTAGGGGGGGGGGGGGGGGGGGGGTGGGGGTAGGGGTTGAGGCTGAGTTGGACATGAATATGCAAGGAAACCGTGTCGAACGAGCCGTACCTTAGGGGTAGGGGGGGGGGGGGGGGGGGGGTGAGGCTGAGGTGGACATGAATATGCAAGGAAACCGTGTCGAACGAGCAGTACCACGTAATGTCACGTGCCTCGCTCTTGGAAACGTCCGAGGTTGCATATTTTATGATGTGGCATTGTAGGCCTATTTTATGCTTCGGCTTCTGTTTGTCTGTACGCGTGCGCCCTTGTGTTCGGGACGGGGTGGGGTGGTTGTATGATATTAATAATAAAGAAGAATTATACTGCTTCCACTTTTTGTCCCCGCAGTGGGGTACTGGGGACGCAGAAAGTAAGGTGCCCCTCTGTTGGGAACTCGGAGCTGACAAATGGTCTCCCTTTGAAGCCTGGAGTAGTTCAGAATGTAGCCACTATGCTTGGCCTACTGCCAGGACTTGCTTCCCTGGCCTAGTTTATTCCTTCAGTCCCCTCTGTTGGGAACTCAGAGCTGACAGATGGACTTCCTTTAAAGCCTGGAGTAGGTCAGAATATAGCTACGATGCTTCGCCTGCTGCCAGGAACGTCTTCCCTGGCCTAGTTTATTCCTTCTGTCCCCTCTTTTGGGAATTCAGCGCTGACAAATGGACTTCCTTTAAAGCCTGGAGTAAGTCTGAATATAGCCATGCATGCTTCGCCTGCTGCCAGGAATTTGTTCTTTGTCCGAATTTGTTCCTTCACGATCCATTTACCTTCGTGTGAGATTGCGTGATGTGACAGTGGATCAGACACGTGTTTGTGGTTGTATCGATTTTCCTCGCCTCCTTTGTGTCCACGCAGTGCATATTGTTTGGAGGTTGCTTCGTGGAAAAGGTTATACTTCTGTGAGGAACGTAAATATCAGGATGTGCTTGTTGTTGACTGTTTTTGAGTTAGCGGTGATCCAGCTTTTGACTGACTTAGTTGTGCTCTAGCTTTTAACTTGTGATTCAGTGACTTGTGTTTTGAACTGGTGCCGTGAGACGGTTTGGCCTAGCGGTAGGACGTTAGGCTGGTAAGCAGAGGGACCTCGGTTCGAATCCGCTTCGGCTCTCCTTTCTCTTCAAAAGTTGTGGCCCGTGGACACTCTCCTGTGACTGTCTTGTGACTTGCGATTGTGTCCCTCACAATTAATGAAATATTAAAATGGCTCTCATCGCTGCCCATCTTAATGCCGGAGTCATTCTGGTGGTGACAGTGTAGCGATAGGTATATAATCTCCCTCTCCCCCCACCTCCATACCCCCTCCCGCCCCCTCTTTCTCCTTGTCCCTAACAAGCCTTATGGTTTCAGACTGGTGTCAAAGAATTTGGAAAGTGTGATTCGTTCTGAGGTGAGCCTGTGCGGTTGACAGCATGGTAAAATCCACGAACGAACGAACGAACGAACTAAGTGTGAGTTAGAAAACACCCAATACTCTACAGTAACACTAGCACAATGCACGCAAAGAGTACGTGTAGGAGAGCAAGAGAGAGAGAGAGAGAGAGAGAGAGAGAGAGAAGAGAGAGAGAGAGAGAGAGAGTAATCTTAACGTGGAGAGGAGAGAGGAGGAGAGGAGGAGGAGAGGAGAGAGAGAGAGAGAGATTCCTACTGGAGGAAGGAGGAGAGAGGGGAGAGGAGGGATGAGAGAACATAACGTAGAGAGAGAGAGAGAGAGAGAGAGAGAGAGGAGAGAGAGAGAGAGAGAGAGAGAGGAGAGAGAGAGATGAGGGGGGGGGGGGGGGGGGGGGGGGGGGGGGGGGGGGGGGGGAGAGAGGAGAGAGAGAGAGATTCACTTAACGTGGGAGGAACCAGAACCCGGCATGTAAAATTCCCCGTGGGAGGGGAAGGGTTAATGCGGAGGAGATGCGGCGCTTTGTGTTTCGTCGTTTTGTGTTACAGAAACATTTTCAAGCCTGAATTAGATTCCACAACCCCGCTCGCTGCCTTGTCTAAACACTAGGGGGCGCTTAGAATAAAAACGCTCCACTGAACGAAGCCCCCCAAAATCCTTCTAGAGCTGTGTAGCTGTTTAGTTGGGGGGCAGTTTTTGAACTCATTACGGAGATGAGAACCAGCACTCCCCAAAAATCGTATCACACGATTCGATCTCCTGGGCCGTCCTTTCAGAGGCGTGAGCGTGGCGTGGCAGTTTCGCCCCTGAGCGGAATGAAGTGGGAATGAAAGTAAAAACGGCCATCAGTTGGAGATCAACGATCCCAGCGGTGCCCCGGATGACAAAAAGCAAGGGGAGGGAAGAATCAATTGACACGAGTGATCTCCCGTCGATCGATCAAGCGGCTGGGCGCTGCTGGGCTGGCGCCGTGAACTTTTGTAGTTGGCCATAGCCATAGGGGATGGGTGGAGGGGGGCATGTCTGTTCTGCCCCCCCCCCCCCCCCCGCCCCCACCCCACCCCGCCTCCTTCCTAGCAAGTCTCCCGCCCCCAGCGTTGATTTTTGCAAGACTGCAAAATACAAGCATCGTTTTATATCTTTGGAAGGGTGTCACAATGTAAGTAAGTAAGGAAACATGGTGCTTGAGGTCCACAGAAACCATAAGGCTTATCAGGGACGGGGAGAAGGGGGGGGGGTGAGGGGGTATGGAGGTGGGGGAGAGGGAGATTATATACCTATCGCTGCAGCGTCACCACCAGAATGACTCCTTCATTAAGATGGGCAGCGATGAAAGACATTTTAATGTTTCACTAATTGTGAGGGACAAAGTCACAAGACAGTGTCCACAGACCACAACTTTTGAAGAGAAAGGAGAGCCGAAGCGGATTCGAGCCGAGGTCCCTGTGCTTACCAGCCTAACGCCTTACCGCTAGGCCAAACCGGCTCACGGAAGTGAGGCTTGGAGCGTCGCTTAATCTCCCCCCCCCCCCCCCGTCTCTTTTATTTTCTACCCGACCCCCACTCGTCTCCTTCTCCATACGCGTCTGTTTCGCATATGCAACCGCCCACGCCTTGTTATCGTGTCTCGATTTGTCTCATGTCTTGCGCCCTTTCCCCACCAGACACCCCACCTCCCCCCCCCCAGACCTCCCCCCCCCCCCCCCCCCGCCCCCTTCTCTCTCTCTCTGGCTGTAGTTCTGCATACCACCACCACCCCCCAGTCCTCCCCCTTCTCTCTCTCTCTGGCTGTAGTTCTGCATACCCCCCCCCCCAGTCCTCCCCCCTCTCTCTCTCTGGCTGTAGTTCTGCATACACCCCCCCCCAGTCTCCCCCCCCTCTCTCTCTCTGGCTGTAGTTCTGCATACCCCCCCCCCCAGTCCTCCCCCCCCCTTCTCTCTCTCTCTGGCTGTAGTTCTGCATACCCCCTCCCCCCTAGTCCTTCCCACCCCACCCCCTTTCTCTCTGGCTGTAGTTCTGTATACCCCCCACCCCACCCCCGTACCCCTCACCCCGAGTTGTTGTCTCGCTTCTCTTCCTGTCTCAGAACTCATTCCTCGCCAGAACCTTCTCTCCACCACCCCCCACCCCCTCCCTGCCTCTCCCCCCCCCCCCCCCGCCCCCCCCCTCTCCATTCAACCCCAGCTCTGGTTTTTGTTGCTACCCCGTCTTCAGACTCCAGACATTGGTTTACGACATCATTGCTCCAATAGTCTGGACAAGGGAGGCCGTCAAAGTGAGGCTGAAGTAAGTAAACATGGTGCTTGACGTCCACAGGAACCACAGGGCTTATTGGGGACGGGGGGAAGGGGGTATGGAGGGGGGGGGGGGGGGGGGGGGGGAGATTATGTATATACCTATCGCTACACTGTCACCACCGGTGAGCCGGTTTGGCCTAGCGGTAAGGCGTTAGGTTGGTAAGCGGAAGGACCTCGGTTCGAACCCGCTTCGGCTCTCCTTTCTCTTGAAAAATTGTGGTCTGTGGACACTGTCTTGCGACTTTGTCCCTCACGATTAATGAAACATTAAAATGGCTCTCATCACTGCCGGAATCATTCTGGTGGTGACAGTGTAGCGATAGGTATATAATCTCCGTCTCCCCCCACCTCCGTACCCCCTTCCCCCCCTTCTCCCCGTCCGTAATAAGCCTTACGGTTTCTGTGGACGTTAAGCACCATGTTTACTTACTGTCACCAACATAGTCCAGGAGCTGTGTGAGAGTCGAGGTGGCCGTCCTGGGCTGTCCGTCCTAACGAGCCTTATGGTTTCCGTGGACGTAAAGCTATATTGAACCATGCTTCGGCATTGGTCTCAGCTTGTCCCTTATATGTCAACCGACATTAAGCAACACAACCGAACCGTCTCCACCAGAATGACTTCTGCATTAAGATGGGGAGCGATGAGAGCCACTTTAATGTTTCATTATTGTGAGGGACAAAGTCGCAAGACAGTGTCCACAACTTTTGAATAGAAAGGAGAGTCGAAGCGGATTCGAACCGAGGTTCCTCTGCTTACCAGCCTAACGCCTTACCGTGTATCCGCTTTTATGCATCCCGCCTAGTGACCGGTTTGGCCCAGCGGTAAGGCGTTATAGGCTGGTAAGCAGAGGGACCTCGGCTCGAATCCGCTTCGGCTCTCCTTTCTCTCGAAAAAGGTTGTGGTTTGTGGACACTGTCTTGTGACTTTTCCCCTCACAATTAATGAAACATTAAACTGACTCTCATCGCTGTCCGTCTTAACAGAGCTCAGGAGCTGTGTGAAAGTCGAGGTGGCCGTCTTGGGCTCCCGTCCCTAATAAGCCGTCGGTTTCTGTGGACGTAAAGCGACACTCAACCAAACAGCCCGTCTTAATCCAGGAGACATTCTGGTGGTGACAGTGGTTGAGTGTTGCTTTACGTCCACAGAAACCGTAGGCTTATTAGGGACGGGAGCCCAGGACGGCCACCTCGACTCTCACACAGCTCCTGAACTATGTGTGGTGACAGTAGGTAGGTAGTGTTGCTTAATGTCCTCGGATGTCAGTTGACATATTAGGGACAAGCTGAGACCAATGCCGAAGCACGGTTCAATAAATCTACGTCCACGGAAACCAGAAGGCTCGTTAGGACGGACAGCCCAGGACGGCCACCTCGACTCTCACACAGCTCCTGAACTATGAGTGGTGACAGTGTAGCAATAGGTATAATTATAGTCTCCCTCTTCCCCCATCTCCACTCACCCTCCTGCACCCTTTCCCCATTCTCCCCGTAGCTGTAGTTATATAATCTCCTTCTCCCCCTACCCTCGATTCCCCTCCCCCCCCCCCTCCCCAATTCTCCTAGTTCCTAATGAGCCTTAGGGTTTCTGTGGACGTTAAGCACCATGTTTACAGACTGGTTTACGACATCATTGCTCCAATAGTTTGGACGAAGGGTGCCGTAAAAATGAGGCTTGGAGTGTGCTCGCTCTAAAGCATCCCTCCCCCACCCCACCCCGTCTCCTTTCAGCCCCCCCCCCCCCCTCCAGCCCCCCGTGAAAGTATTAATCTTGCCTGGTTCCGTCCTCCATCCATCCATCACCAAACATCGGTTTACGACACTTCGTTGCTCGGAGGTTGCCGGTTGCCGGAAAGCGAGGCTTGCAGAGCGAGTCTGCACGACGTGTAGCTGGAATCCGAGAGGTGTGTGTGTGTGTGTGTGTGTGTGTGTGTGTGTGTGTGTGGTGTGTGTGGTGTGTGTAGTGTGTGAGTGTGTGTGTGTGTGTGTGTGTGTGTGGGTGAGAGAGAGAGAGAGAGAGAGAGAGAGAGAGAGAGAGAGAGAGAGTCAGAGAAGATAACTGTACTTAGTTTCATTGACAAGTGGACGCAGATGGAGAGTAGATTGTAGAGAGATCAGACGAGCTGAGAGAGAGAGATGAGCAGAGGGATGTAGAGAGAGAGCGCGTCTTAAATTTTCCTGCGAACAAGAACACGTCTTCAGCTGCAACTCAAGGGCACTTTCGGACCAAACAACAGCCAGTCCTGCTCGCACACAAACTAAAAATATGCGCGACTATACCACAAACTGATATTATAATACGAATAAAGCAGTTGACTAATGAAGTTTCACAGAGTTCCTACAAATGTGCAGAAACAGAACGAGAGAGAGAGAGAGAGAGAGAGAGAGAGAGAGAG
>JABMCL010002576.1:132500-135000 GCA_018857735.1 Alviniconcha marisindica
AAAATGGCTCTCATCGCTGCCCATCTGAATGCAGGAGTCATTCTGGTGGTGACAGTGTAGCGATAGGTATATAATCTCCCTTTCCTCCTACCTCCGTACCCCAACCCCACCCCCCCCCCCCCCCCCACCCCTCTCCCCCACCCCCCACCCCTCTCCCCGTCCCTAATAAGCCTTACGGTTTCTGTGGACATTAAGCACCATGTTTACTTACTTATTTCCTCGGCAGCATCAAAGATTGTGCAGCTGTAAATCATGAGTGTACATAGCTCTACGGTCTTTGGCAAACTGCAAGCATTGATTTACAACATCCTTCTTCGAATCGAGCCAGAACAGTTTGTCTGTTGTTTTTTTTAACCTGGAATGGACACGCCCGATGTTTATATGCATGCTTTGACGCTCTGTTGCTTCCACAGTCTTAATACCCAAACCTTTCTGAGGGCACGGACAGGTGTACAGAGGTAACAAATGCCCCTTCAGTGGCGTCTTAATACCCAAACCTTTCTGAGGGCACGAACAGGTGTACGTAGGTAAGAAATGCCCCTTTAGTGGCGTCTTAGTACCCAACCTTTCTGAGGGCACGGACAGGTGTACAGAGGTAAGAAATGCCCCTTTAGTGGCGTCTTAATACCCAAACCTTTTGGAGGGCACGGACAGGTGTACATGAGGTAAGAAATGCCCTTCAGTGGGGTCTTAATACCCAAACCTTTCTGAGGGCATGGACAGGTGTACAGAGGTAAGAAATGCCCCTTCAGTGGCGTCTTAATACCCAAACCTTTCTGAGGGCAGAACAGGTGTACGAGGTAACAAATGCCCCTTCAGTGGCGTCTTATACCTAACCTTTCTGAGGGCACGGACAGGTGTACGAGGTAAGAAATGCCCCTTTAGTGGCGTCTTAATACCCAAACCTTTCTGAGGGCACGGACAGGGTACAGAGGTAAGAAATGCCCCTTCAGTGGGTCTTAATACCCAAACCTTTCTGAGGGCACGGACAGGTGTACAGAGGTAAGAAATGCCCCTTCAGTGGCGTCTTAATACCCAAACCTTTCTGAGGGCACGGACAGTTGTACAGAGGTAAGAAATGCCCCTTCAGTGGCGTCTTAATACCCAAACCTTTCGGAGGGCACGGACAGGTGTACAGAGGTAAGAAATGCCCCTTCAGTGGCGTCTTAATACCCAAACCTTTCTGAGGGCACGGACAGGTGTACAGAGGTAAGAAATGCCCCTTCAGTGGGGTCTTAATACCCAAACCTTTCTGAGGGCAGGACAGGTGTACAGAGGTAAGAAATGCCCCTTCAGTGGCGTCTTAATACCCAAACCTTTCTGAGGGCACGACAGGTGTACGTAGGTAAGAAATGCCCCTTCAGTGGCGTCTTAGTACCCAACCTTTCTGAGGGCACGGACAGGTGTACAGAGGTAAGAAATGCCCCTTTAGTGGCGTCTTAATACCCAAACCTTTCGGAGGACACGGACAGTAGCCAGTACATAGGTAAGAAATGCCCCTTCAGTGGGGTCTTAATACCCAAACCTTTCTGAGGGCACGGACAGGTGTACAGAGGTAAGAAATGCCCCTTCAGTGGCGTCTTAATACCCAAACCTTTCTGAGGGCACGGACAGGTGTACAGAGGTAAGAAATGCCCCTTTAGTGGCGTCTTAATACCCAAACCTTTCGGAGGCATGGACAGGTGTACAGAGGTAAGAAATGCCCCTTCAGTGGGTCTTAATACCCAAACCTTTCTGAGGGCACGGACAGGTGTACAGAGGTAAGAAATGCCCCCAGTGGCGTCTTAATACCCAAACCTTTTTTCGAGGGGCTGGACAGGTGTACGAGGTAAGAAATGCCCTTTCTGTGGACG
This sequence comes from Alviniconcha marisindica, assembly GCA_018857735.1. Classification (NCBI taxonomy): domain Eukaryota; kingdom Metazoa; phylum Mollusca; class Gastropoda; family Provannidae; genus Alviniconcha; species Alviniconcha marisindica. The sequence continues at coordinate 134,354 of JABMCL010002576.1, forward strand.
GCCCTTTACACAAACCTTTTCGGGCAGACAGTGTCAGAGTAAAAATGCCCAACTTCTTGGCGTCTTATACAAACCTTTCTGAGGGCAGGACAGGTGTACAGAGGTAAGAAATGCCCCTTTAGTGGCGTCTTAATACCCAAACCTTTCTGAGGGCACGGACAGTTGTACAGAGGTAAGAAATGCCCTTTGGGTGGCGTCTTAATACCCAAACCTTTGTGAGGGCATGGACAGGTGTACAGAGGTAAGAAATGCCCCTTCAGTGGCGTCTTAATACCCAAACCTTTCTGAGGGCACGGACAGGTGTACAGAGGTAAGAAATGCCCCTTCAGTGGCGTCTTAATACCCAAACCTTTCTGAGGGCATGGACAGGTGTACAGAGGTAAGAAATGCCCCTTCAGTGGAACACCCAGTTATGGCAATGTTTGGAGGGAGGGTGACGGAAAGCGAGACCTGGAGTGTGGGTCCTTGGTAGCACAGCGGGTGATGAAACGGGCATAGATAGCTGCATGGGTACACTAATTAGGTTCTCCCGCCGGATGTGTGTATATAGATGGGGCTCATTATTGTCCTTGGTTCAGAGCTCAGGAGCTGTGTGAAAGTCGAGGTGGACGTCCTGGACTCCCGTCCCTAATAAGCCTACGGTTTCT
>JABMCL010002576.1:140000-210000 GCA_018857735.1 Alviniconcha marisindica
AAAGGAAGAAGAAGCGAAAGAAAGAAAAAAATGTCTGCCTTACGCTGCAAGCCACCAAAAGGTTGAAGTTTGGAGAGGACATGACATTTTGCGTGTGCTGTGAAGGAAACGAACTTGTCAGCATGGCATACCTGTCAACCCATACAGTTTACCAGTATAAAATACTGTTTTTTCATTATTTTGGGGGGATATGGCCATACTGGAAAATGGATACAGGAAAACATGATTTTCATGAGATTTTGTTGTTGTGTTAAACTGAGCAAAAAGACTGAAAAACTGTTGAACGAGCAGCCAGCGCACACCATCGCCAAATGCACACTGACTGGCCTAGTGCAGTAGGCTAAAAAATCTTGTTGTGTATGCATATTTAGCACAACATTGCTTCTTCCTTCCACTGCCACATGTGCCGGTTAGAATTCAAAATGCCGCTGCCGCCAGCGAAAAAACAAAAGACCCCGGCCTGCATAAGGGAAATACAGGTTCACAAACTCTGGACTAAGGTTTACTCCCAAAAGGGGTTGACAGCTATGGCATGGCTGTCTGTCCTACTGATACAAAGCAAGCCACCACCAAAAGGCAGGACTTTGGACAGGTCTTTTTGCGTGTACAGTGATGGAAACAAACATGTCGCCATGTTCTCTTTCAACGCAAGCCACCCAAAAGCAGAACTTAGGAAAGGGCATTCTGCATACATGTGCAGTGGTGGGAACAGACAGGTCACCATGCTCTCGTAAAGTGCAGTCCAAACACACACATGCATGCACGCACACAACACACATACACGCACACACACACAGACAAACACATACCCACAAACACACACACACACACCACACCACACCACACCACACCACACCACACCACACCACACACACACACACACACCCATGCCCACGCACACACACACACACCACACACACCACACACACCACACCACACCACACCACACACACACACACACACACACCACACACACCCCACACCACACCACACCACACCACACCACACACACACACGACACACACACCACACCACACCACCACACACACACACACACACCACACACACCACACACACCACACCACACACACCACACACCACACCACACCACACACACCACACCACGCAGGGGGGGGGGGGGGGGGGGGGGGGGCTGGACATGACAAGGAGGAAATTACCAGGTGAAGAACATGATCCCCTGTTTTGTTCCCTCAGCTTCAGCGGCTGTTATTAGCCATTAGGACATCGTTTCCACCAGCACCAGAATCATCCGGTAGGAAGTGAGCATGACAATTAAGCTGGTCTGTTTAGGATTTGGGGGTGGGGGTAGGGGATGTTGGAAAGGTTGGCAACATGCTTCCCCCCCCCCACCCACCCACCCCCACCCCCCACCCCTTCCCCCCAAAAGGAACAGATCTGTGGATGGAAAGGGGGGGAAAAAAGAAGAAGAAAAGAAGACACCTCTGTGGAGGAAAAACAGTTAAGAGGAAAAAAAAAAAAAATTCTGCCAAGGCTTATGCTAGAATCACACAGCATAACATGAATTATACATCACAGTCATTAGCTGTAGAAGCAGAAAGAAGCAGAAAGATAAACTGTGCATGCCAGAAGCGAAAACACCCATTTTTTTCTTCTTCTTCTTCTTCTTTTTTTCTTTTTCTTTCTTCTGGTTGTTGCTGTTGTTGTTTTGTTGTTGTTTTTGTTTGTTTGTTGTTGTTGTTGTTTTTATATTATATTATTTATGTAGTTGTTTCTTTCATTTTCTTAGATGATTTCCCATGTTGTAGTTCTGGCTAAGCTGAGTTTGTAGGTATCTATACCTGACGTGGATGTAGCTTTGGAACTTTCATGGCTCTTCTCTGAGGGGTCAGCGTCCGTCTGACAGGGTGCTAAGTGTAAAGCGATGAAGTTGAAAACTCGGTACAATGTGGAGTTACACTGTCTGCACTGAACACCATGCAAGTTTCATGATTCAGATGCATTGCTTTGATTTCCAGTCGACAGGAAATTGAAGATATATTGTTCCAGTCTTGTATGGGCCAGTTTAACAGGGTAATAGTAAGTTGGTGTTTTACGCCCAGTCAGCTGGTGCTAAGTGTAAAGCGATGAAGTTGAAAACTCGGTACGATGTGGAGTTACACTGTCTGCACTGAACACCATGCAAGTTTCATGATTCAGATGCGTTGCTTTGATTTCCAGTGCGACAGGAAATTGAAGATATATTGTTCCAGTCTTGTATGGGCCCGTTTAACAGGGTAATAGTAAGTTGGTGTTTTACGCCCAGTCAGCTGGTACGGTTATATCAGGGCGATTAACAGGGTAATAAGAGTAATATATATGTGATGAAGTTGAAGTTAGTTCAGCAGAATATGGATTAGACAGTCTATATCAAATGCCGCATATTTCAGTGATTTAAATGCGTTGTTTTGATTTCCAGCACAGCTGGAACTTGAGGATGCATTATTTCAGTCTTGTATGGGCCAGTTCAACAGGGCAATAAGAGTAATGTGTGATGAAGTTGAAATTAGCTGTGCGGAATATGGATTAGACTGCATCACATTATTTCTGTGGTCAAAATCAAATGCATTGTTTCGATTTCCAGCTCAACGGGAAATTGAGGGTACATTGTTTCTGTCTTGTATGGGCCAGTTCAACAGGACAATAGGCCTAAGTGTAATAATATATGGGGTGAAGTCGAAATTAGCTCCATGGAATATGGAGTTTGACTGCATCAAACGTGGCATTAGACTGCCTGCACCAAACATGTACATAAAGAGATTACATGCATATTTCGTTAATTTTGGTTTCCAGTGCAACAAAAATTTGACCATTCACTAGCTTCACTCTCCCCCACCCCCAGTTTTTTTTAACGGGCTTTTAAATTTTAAATTTATTATTTTTAGCATTCACTGGTTCGATCTCTGATGTGCGAGTTTGACTGGGTAATTAATCAGTGTGATGCAGTGGAGCTGAAAGATTGGCAGAACATGGAGTTAGGGAATTTGAGTACATTTTGGGGATGATTAGCGGATTTATTGATCTGTTGCTTAGCGACCAACTGGGCTTGTGTGTTGCCTGGCAACTCGGGTAAACGTGGAGATGATGACGTATGTGTTTTGCCCCAGTGAGGGAGGAGTTCTGCATGGATTTATTTTTTTTCTTCTAATTTTTTTTTATTTTATTTTTTTATTGCACTCCAGAACTGTTTTGCAGGCAGTATCCACACAAAACATAATTACACATTGAAACTAACATTGCATTATCTGTTAATATTAAATTCCATATATATGCGCTTATGTTAATTTATCTCTCTCTCTCTCTCTCTCTCTCTCTCTCTCTCTCTCTCTCTCTCTCTCACACATGCACACAGATGCACACACACACACACCACACACACACACACAATGACAGCAAGTGCAGTGCAGCACACACACACCACACACACACACACACACACACATACGACCAGTCAGCACCAACACACACACACACACACACAGCACACACACGCACACACACACACCACACACACACACACACCACACACACACACACACACACACACACACACACACAACACACACACACACACACACACACACACACATAGTACACACACACATCGCAGCGCACACACACACACACACACACACACAACACACACAACACAACAACACACAACACACACACACACACAAACAAACAAACACACACAAACACACGCACACACACACACACCACACACACACACACACACACATATGTAACAACACCCGTGCACCTCCACACACACACACACACACACACACACACACACACACACACACACACACACACACACACACACATGGACACACAGACATCTTTTACGAATCAAACCGCAGCACCTTGCCCTCCCTCCCCTTGCCATGTCATCTTTCTATTGACCCCCCCCCCCCCCCCCCCCACCGCCCCTCCCCAACCTCCCCACCCTCCCCACCCCCCAGCAAGTGTGTCCTTGTGATGGATTTATTCAGGAAACTTGCATCCGTCCAATACATTCTACTTTTTTGTGCTGAAAGTAAATTAGAATTTTTTACTTTTTGAACATAAAAAAAAATTCATTCCAAATATCAGATGAATTTTAAGGTTCAGTCATATATTAAATCTAACGTTTGCAGGTATAAAAAGAGATTCAGCAACATAATATTGATAATAATATGGTGCACAACGTCTGCCTATTTACCTGAGGAAGAAAATGATCCTTTATTTCTGTCCCCCCTAACCTCCCTTTCTGTCTTGTGGCAGCTGTCCCAAGTTTCATTTTTGTGGCAACAAAAGTTTTGTTGCAACAAAAGTAAGCTTGTCCCGACAAAACTTTTGTCACAACAAAATTGTGTTAAAATATTTTTGTTGCAACAAAACTTTTGTCGGGACAAACATGTGTTTGTCATGACAAAACTTTTGTTGCAACAAGCATACTTTTGTTGCGACAAAAGATGTGTTTTGTCATGATAAACTAAAACACATGTTTGTTGCAACAAAAGAAAGCTTGCCGTGACAAAAATGTTTTTGTCACGACAAAGGTTTTGTTGTGACAAGCATACTTTTGTCACAACCAAAGACGTGTTTTGTTGTGACAAACACATGTTTGTCACGACAAACATGTGTTTGTCATGACAAAAATTATATTTGTGGCAGCATCCACCAATGATTCCTTTCCACTCCCCCCTTGAACTTGCTCATTGTTTTAATGATGAACTGGTGTTGGCCAAGTTATATATGTGTATGCTGTACGGTTTTGATGTGTTTAAAAATTATATGTATAAAAATGTATGCATCTCGGGCAATGGAACTGAAGAAAAGGTTTGTGAAAAGTGAAGGTTTTCAAGGCATCATGCCGTCACAATGGACATTGCATAAATTATAAAACATACAGACAAGCAAACTGGCCACAACTTGCAATACCTCTTTCAGTGAAACTGATGTGGCCATGTGCATTTTGAGGCAAAATATTCTTTAGCAAAGTCAATGTTCTTATTTTTTTATATGAAAAAGTAAGGAGCGAAACACTTCAGAAAATTAAAAAGAATGCTTATTTTAGTAGGACATTGTAAAATGTGTACTGTGGGCCTTTTTCTCCCTTTCTTTCTTTAAAATTTTGTTGTTGCTGAGGATGTACCTCTGGTGGAATTTATATACCTTGTATTTATTTGCATGCCAGGTGAGAGTTACCGTAGGCGACTCCAGTCTTTGTTGTGTTTGTATGACATTTTTCAGGCGCTAGTCAACTCCCTTGTGTGTTGTTTCTTGGAGTCTCTTATTGTTTTGGTATAACTTGCTGACATATGTTGTTGTTTTGATAATTGTAAGATCAGTTGAATATCACTTATGTGAAAAGACTTGAAATAAAAAGGAAGAAGAAGTACTGTAACTAGGAAGAGTGAAGATCACTTAAAAGGCTCCCACACTTCACTGAATAAGCATTCTGATCTGCTTCTTTGATGGCCGTTTTTGCTTGGAGCTACAAGTATCCCAGATCTTTCATGGTCCTTTCATAGTTCGGGAGCTGTGTGAGAGTCAAGGTGGCTGTCCTGGGCTGTCTGTCCTAACGAGCCTTCTGGTTTCTGTGGACGTAAAGCTATATTGAACCATGCGTCAGCATTGGTCTCAGCTTGTCCCTAATATGTCAGCTGACATCTGATGACATTAAGCAACACTACCTACCTACCTATGGTCCTTTCACCCACCAAAATGGCTCATAACTTCAGCCTCAAGCATCAGGCTTGTAATTTGCCAGCACGGCTCCTTTAAATTCAGCACCACCCCGCCTCCCAACTGATCAGAGAGGAAATCTATTGATTTATTGATCCTTGTCCTCTCTTGTGCCATGAGGCATTATCTGCCCCTTTCCTGTTTTTTCCCTCCCTTCTTCCCTTCCCTGTATGATTCCCATGCGAGGTTGTGATTTTGTGGCACCCGATCGTGTGCCTGACCCATTCCATCACATTTTCAGTGCCATGTTTTTAGGTGATAAGTTCAGCTCTCCTGGGTATTATGCCAAAACAAGGAGCATGATAGAGCATTGGATTTCTCCTTTGCTGCGCTGTCACGCAGCGTGGTGTATAGCGCAGTGACGGACCATCCGACACAGGATCTGAAGGTCACGGGTTCACTCCCCTGTGGGAGCTGGGGGCATTTTTTTTATTTTTACGGAAGTTAACTTTCTGTGCCGACTTGTTTTTTTCTCTCTCCTGATCCTCTCTCTGCTTTTTAACTGCGTTAGTTTTTTGCTAACGCAGTTTCCTGTCAGGGCTCTGTGGAATAAAACATAGGTCGCCCTGGTCACGGTCACAAGTGATTTATAAGCAGGCCCCTGTACCCATGGAATATAGCATAGTTCAGGAGCTGTGTGAGAGTCGAGGTGTCCGTCCTGGGCTGTCCGTCCTACCGAGCCTTCTGGTTTCCGTGGACGTAAAGAATTATTGAACCGTGCTTCAGCATTGGTCACAACTTGTCCCTAATATGCCCGCTGACATCTGAGGACATTAAGCATCACTTCTCCATGGAATATAAACGGGCAGTGAAACATGTGTTGCTGTGCGCCGACAGATACTAGATAGATGAATAGTTGGTTTTTAATGTTTAACAGTGAACTAGATGAACTTGTTATTTAGTGACTTCTGTTTTGAACTGGTGTGAAAGAATTTTGAGTGTGTGATTCATCCTCAGGTGGTCCTATGCAGTTGACAGGACAGTAAAATCCAAGAACTGAATAACTAATTTTACTGATTACAATTACTGAATTAGTAGCATGTCAAAGAGCCCAGCTATTCTGCCCAAAGTTCAATTGGCAGGTTGCTGTTGAACATGCATATACCAGGGTTTGCGTTAACTGGCAATTTGGGGTATTTTACTGGTTAAGATCAGCATTTACTGGAAAAAATCAGCATGTGGTCAGATGAAGGGGCTGAATCGTTTAAAAACAACAACAACAAAACCCAATAAATAACACAGCACAGAAAGAGTGCATGTGGTGTGGTGTGGTGCGGTGTGATGTGCATGTGTGTGTGTGTGTGTGTGTGTGCGTGTGTGTATTTGTGTGTGTGTGTGTGGTGTGTGTATGTGGTGTGGTGTGTGTGTGTATGTGTGTGTGTTTGTGTGGGGGGGGGGGGGGGGATGTGGTGTGGTGTGTTTGGGGGGGGGGGGGGTGTCGGTGTGTGTATGTGGTGTGGTATGTGTGTGTGAGTGGGGGGGGGGGGGGGGGGTTGTTGTGTGTGTGTGGATGTGGTATGGTTTGGTGTGTTTGGGGGGGGGGGGGTATGTGGTGTGTGTGTGTGTGGGGGGGGGTATGTGTGGGGATGTGGGGGGGGATATGTGGTGTGTGTGTGTGTGTGGGGGGGGGGGTCTGTGTGTGTGTTGTATGTGTATGGTGTGTGGTGTGTTTGGGGGGGGGGGGGGTGTATGTGGTGTGTGTGTGTGTGTGGTGGGGGGGGGGGGATATGTGGTGTGGGGGTGGGGATGGGGGGGGGGGGGGGTCCTGTGTGATGTAAACAGGGATGGGGGGAGCAAGGTATTTGCCAGTTTAATTAACCATTGTTGTTGTGCTGGTTGCAGTGGTGATGGGCCAGAAGGTGCAGATCCATGGCCCCAGCGACAGCGCCATGCAGGTCAACGGGGAGACGGAGCTGTTGTGTCAGGTCTTCGTCACCGACGGCAACGGCCTGGAGAGGAGCCCTGTCACCCTGCCCTACAACGTCACATGGCACTTCAAACCGGAAAACTCCAACACCAGCAGGGTAAGAGTTAACTGATGGGACTGATCAGGGTTTGCGTTAACCAGTAATATTCTGTATTTCATCAGATAGGGTAAGCATATGTATGCTGGAAACAAAATCAGCAATCTGTCGGATGTACCAGCTGTTATTCTGTTTGACTGGTTCTAAAATATAACAAGGACAAAAAACACAGCATAGTGTGTGTGTGTGTGTGTGGCATGTGTATGTGTGTGCGTGCGTGTGTGTGTGTGTGTGCGTGCGTGTGTGTGTGTGCGTGTGTGCATGTGTGTGTGTGCATGCATGTGTATGTGTGTGTTTGTGTGTGTGTGCATGCATGTGTGTGTGTGTGTGTGTGTGTGTGTGTGTGTGTGTGTGCGTGTGTGTGTGTGTGTGTGTGTTAGGCAGAAAAAGGAGCTTGGTGTTTGCTATCACAGCTGTGGAAGTAGTATAGACGGCCGTGTATCTGACCAGTTACACTGATTATCTCACTGGTATGTGTGTGTGTGTGTGCGTGCGTGTGTGTGTGTGTGTGTGTGTGTGTGTGTGTTGTGCGTGTGTGTGTGTGTGTGTGTTAGGCAGAAAAAGGAGCTTGGTGTTTGCTAGCACAGCTGTGGAAGTAGTATAGACGGCCGTGTATCTGACCAGTTACACTGATTATCTCACTGGTATGTGTGTGTGTGTGTGCATGCGTGTGTGTGTGTGTGTGTGTGTGCGTGTGCATTTGTGTGTGTGTGTGTGCATGTGTGTGTATGTGTGTGTATGTGTGCATGTGTGTGTGTGCGTGTGTGTGTGTGCATGCATGTGTATGTGTGTGTGTGTGTGTGCATGTGTGTGTGTGCATGCGTGTGTATGTGTGTGTTTGTATGTGTGTGCATGCATGTGTATGTGTGTGTGTGTGTGTGTGTGTGTGTGTGTGTGTGTGTGTGTGTTAGGCAGAAAAAGGAGCTTGGTGTTTGCAAGCACAGCTGTGGAAGCAGTATAGACGGCCGTGTATCTGACCAGTCACACTGATTATCTCACTGGTTTCTGTGAACCACTTTTGCCACCTTATACTATAGATGTCACACCGGTTTTAAAAATGTCTGGCATGAGTACTGCACGTGCAGACAGTTGGACAGCAGAGGTGTGGAAAAGGTTGAACGATAAAGGTGCTCTGTGGGAAAGCAAAACCAGCTGTTTAACCCTTTCCCTCTGCTAAAGGAATTTGCAATGTTGGTGCAATTTCTTTGAGAGAGAAAAAAAAGGTGACAACAACAACAACAACAACGACAACAAAGCTTCAGAGACAAAATCTAGAAACCAAGGAAGTTAATTAACAGTTGAAAGACTTGACACGGAACAAGCAACAAAGACCCAGTTTGCCTGCGTACCTCTCACCTGGCATGGAGGTAAATACAAGGTACATGGGGAGAGGGGATAGCTCAGTGGCTAGAGTGCTGGATTCATGATTGAAAGGTTGCAAGTTCGAATCCCTGCAGGAGTGGTGGAAGAAATTTCTTCTCCAGGGTCAACTTTCTGTGCTGACTCTTATTTTGGTATCCGTTCCACCCCCGTGTTACTGCAGTAGCATGTAAAAGATCCCGGTCACAACATATTACAGCTGAACACGCATGCACCTTACGTATGTGGCTTTGCATGAAGTGGCATGGTGCATGGTTGTATAGGGTATGCAGAAAGTGCCGAGACGGCAGCAGTTTCATGTGGCACCAGCCATGCCAGTGCTGTAAGTACACCACAAAAACGCGCTATAAAAAGCTAGTCACTCATGTAGAATCACGTGCGAGCGCAGTGAGTCTGCTCGAGTGCGGGGAATAGCGCTATATAAAAGTGATCAACAATGACAGCGTTAACGCCACTAAGATTATAGCCTCAAGAGCAGACTTAAGGTCGCCTGTGTTCACTTTGAACCCACGCGTGTCGGTCACCAGGTGGTGCTGACGTTTATCAGCGAAAGGGGCCGGAACTACTCGGAGTCGACCAACTCCAGCAAGTACCAGTCAACGCAGAAGTCGGCGGTGGGGCTGCGCATCATGCACGGCAACCTGAGTGATGCTGGACTTTACACCTGTCATCTTGACGCACCCAACCAGGACTCGGACGGCTATGGCGCCCATGTCATGGTCATCGGTGAGTAATGTGTGTGTGTGTGTATGGGGGGGAGGGGATGGGGATGGGGGCGTAGGGGATGTGAATGTGTAGGTGTCTGTGTGTCATCTTGACGCACCCAACCAGGACTCGGACGGCTATGGCGCCCATGTCATGGTCATCGGTGAGTAATGTGTGTGTGTGTATGGGGGGGTAGGGGATGGGGATGGGGGGTAGGGGATGTGAATGTGTAGGTGTCTGTGTGTCATCTAGACGCACCCAATCAGGACTCTGACGGCTATGGCGCCCATGTCATGGTCATCGGTGAGTGATGTGTGTGTGTGTGTGTATGGGGGGGTAGGGGATGGGGATGGGGGCGTAGGGGATGTGAATGTGTAGGTGTCTGTGTGTCATCTTGACGCACCCAACCAGGACTCGGAAGGCTATGGCGCCCATGTCATGGTCATCGGTGAGTAATGTGTGTGTGTGTGTGTGTGTGTGTGTATGGAGGGGATGGGGATGGGGGCGTAGGGGATGTGAATGTGTAGGTGTCTGTGTGTCATCTTGACGCACCCAACCAGGACTCGGACGGCTATGGCGCCCATGTCATGGTCATCGGTGAGTAATGTGTGTGTGTGTGTGTGTGTGTGTGTATGGGGGGGTAGGGGATGGGGATGGGGGCGTAGGGGATGTGAATGTGTAGGTGTCTGTGTGTCATCTTGACAAAGGAAGTTATCTTGACACACCCAATCAGGACTTGGACGGCTATGGCGCCCATGTCATGGTCATCGGTGAGTAATGTGTGTGTGTGTATGGGGGGGTAGGGGATGGGGGGTAGGGGATGTGAATGTGTAGGTGTCTGTGTGTCATCTTGACGCACCCAACCAGGACTCGGAAGGCTATGGCGCCCATGTCATGGTCATCGGTGAGTAATGTGTGTGTGTGTGTGTGTGTGTGTGTGTATGGAGGGGATGGGGATGGGGGCGTAGGGGATGTGAATGTGTAGGTGTCTGTGTGTCATCTTGACGCACCCAACCAGGACTCGGACGGCTATGGCGCCCATGTCATGGTCATCGGTGAGTAATGTGTGTGTGTGTGTGTGTGTGTGTGTATGGGGGGGTAGGGGATGGGGATGGGGGCGTAGGGGATGTGAATGTGTAGGTGTCTGTGTGTCATCTTGACAAAGGAAGTTATCTTGACACACCCAATCAGGACTTGGACGGCTATGGCGCCCATGTCATGGTCATTGGTGAGTAATGTGTGTGTGTGTATGGGGGGGTAGGGTATGTGGGCGTAGGGGATGTGAATGTGTAGGTGTCTGTGCGTCATCTTGACACACCCAATCAGGACTCTGATGGCTATGGCGCCCGTGTCATGGTCATCGGTGAGTAATGTGGGGGTGGGGGGGGGGGGCGTAGGGGATGTGAATGTGTAGATGTCTGTGCGTCATCTTGACACACCCAATCAGGACTCGGACGGCTATGGCGCCCGTGTCATGGTCATCGGTGAGTGATAGAGAGGGTTAGTACACAGGTGGTAGTGGTAGTGGTGGTGGTAGTGGCGCAACCCGACTGTCTACCTATGCTTGTACACATGCCTCAAGCGTAACGTAGCCCAAGTCACACAGATCGCCACCTAAACACCTGCCCCTTCACAGTAACTTGAGAAGGTTCATCCAGCGACAAACTTTACAAATCAGTCTTTAGCGACATCACTGGTCAAGTAGTTGTTATGCTCGTAAAACTGACAACAAAGACGCACTCGGCGGCAGCTGGTTACTTCAGTCAGTTGCACCGCTACGGTCCACCATTTTGGTTTCAGATGAACTCGATAGGGTTGCATCGTAAAGCTAAAACAGCAATAAAAGCAACAAAAGCAACCCACATTACAATCTCATACAAGCATACAATGCTAAGCTACAAAGAAAAGTAAAAGTTTAATGTTTACATAGCAAAATAAAGTCAAATGGTCCCTACGAATTCACTGTGGTGAGAACGCAGCAGACATAATTGGTAAACAATCTTCGTAACCTCTGACCTCGACCTCTGATCCACACACAAATCGCTGACATCACGAGAGAAAATAGTTCCCTAACCACTACCACTACCACCTGTGTACTAACCCTCACTAATGTGTGTGTGTGGGTAGGGGATGGGGGGGTAGGGGATGTGAATGTGTCGATGTCTGTGCGTCATCTTGACACACCCAGTCAGAACTCAGATGGCTATGGAGCCCACATCATGGTCATCGGTGAGGTGTGTGTGTGGTGTGTGTGTGTGTGTGCATGTGTGCGTGTGGTGTGTGTGTGTGTGTGTGTGGTATGTGTGTGTGTGTGTGTGTGTGCGTGTTGTGTGTGTGGTGTGTGTGTGTGTGTAGGTGTCTGTGTGTGTGGGGAGGGGGTGTAGGTGTCTGTGTGTAATCATATTGCGGTTGATTGGGTCAGTGTGAAATGCTTGAGTGTTAACCCCACTATTATTATTATGTTGTAGCAAGTTGTCATTATATTGCGTTGTACAGCTTTGCCCATACCTTGACCTGTTCAGTCTTCTGACAGGTAGGGCACTGGCAAATTTCCATTATTATGATTATTAATTAAGCATTTCCTTTCTGTTGCAGACACCCCTGAGTGTTTCAATGAGAACAAAGATGTGGACTTCAAGCAGAACATCTCGCTGCACTGCAGCGTCAATTTCCGTGGTTACCAGCCGCCCTTGGTCTACTGGCGAATGGGCAATCGGAAGCTGAACTCCACCACGGAGATGATCAACAAGACCTTCCTTAACGAGACGCTGACGATGAAAGCTGACGAGCACATGAACGGCTACCTGTACCACTGCCACGTGGAGTACATCGGCCTCCTGCAGATAGAATGCCCTTCTTACCCACTTGTTGTTGTTTACAGTAAGTTTTTGTTTTGTTTTATTTTTTAACTTTTTAAACTTCAGTTTATATATATGTAGATTTTTTATTTATTTTTTATTTCGTTTCAGTAATAAGAGTAGGAAAAAAATTTACCCATAGCAGCATGTCAAGAAAATATTATTGTTAGAGAGAGAGAAAGATGGTAAAAAATGATTTACCCAAGCACGCATGTCACACCCCCACGCAGACACATAATATGAAGAGAGAGAGCAGAAAGCATGCTGCACACACAACAGGCGCATGCACACACACACACCACACACACACACACACCACACACACACACTGAGAAGAAAGAATGGAGAGGATAGAAGAGCGTCACTACATTCTAACTTTCCAGCAAAGGCACTACTAATACAGCAAGCATAGGAATGCCCCTCTTCACTGCCAGATACAATACACTACAATACAACTTTATGTCTCTGTGTAGAGAAATTTGCCTCTGGCTCGCATTTACGATAAAATTCATACATTTAACATTCAAAAGCATCTACTAATCACAACAGGAACCCCTTTACGCCAGATACAATACAATACAATACAATTAATGCTGTAGAAACATTGCACATTCTGCTCGCATTTACGACACACACACACACACTACACACACACACACACACACACCACCAGCAGCATGCACCACCCTACACACACATGCACTACGACGACGACACGCTGATACACACACACACACACACACACACACACACACACACACACACACACACACACACACACACACGCATGCATGCACCCACCCACACACACGCACACACACATATTATTATTTTATTTATTGTACACTTCCGTGTTGCTTCTGCCACCTGGTTGATGTCAGGGTAGAACAAAATCTGGTCAGATTTCAAATTTGACTGTAGAAATTAAAACTGAGATTTCTCTGAGGTGAAATCAATACCGTGATCTCTGCCAGTAGCATTTTAAATCATGGCATTATAGACTGCAATTTCGATTTCTACCAGGAGAAATCCAAATCTGGTAAATTGTTGAAATGGATTCTGATTTTTTTTACTGATAAAATGAAAAATCTGACATCTGAAATTGATGCCAAATATATTTACTGCGTGTTGTACTGGCTACAGCAGCAAGACGATTTGAGTGTGTGCCTGGAGCTGTCATACTGTTTTTTTTTAAAACGTACTCACCAAAAGAAGACAGGTAATGGATGCAACAAAAACAACAAACTTACAGATAAAATTTTAAAAAGCCACACACAAAAAACTGACGTTTTAATTTTTAAATTAAAATCCTGTGTCCCAGCAGCTTTCGAAGTTTAACACTTAAACTTGTTTCCTTCAAAACTTCATATTTATTTAGTAATTCCGTGGCTTATATGCATACAGAGTGAGTTTGACAAGATTTATTTTCAAAGTGATTGGTTGTATAGTTTTCGTATCTGTGTATACTTCTGGCTTCCTTGATTAGTGCAGTTGTTCCAGTTTGTACAGTTTCAGGTAAAAGTGATGCCAGTGAGAATAAATCATTGTTCGAAAGGTAAAAAAAAGAAGAAGAAAAAACCCACCTAAATATGGCATCGTTGTCTGCTTATTTATTTGTCATTGCAGAGCCCCCGAAGATCAACTCCCTGGTTGTGACGCCGGTGTTTAGCCGCGACCACACCCGCATACCCCTGGGCGCGGAGGTCCGCCTGCAGTGCTCGGCCGATGGCCACCCGTACCCCATCTACAGCTTCCACTTTCGCCCGTGGAGGAACCCTAGCAGTCGCCGCGAGCTGGCCAATCAGAACTTCTACATCATCCCGTCGTTCCAGGGCACGGACCAGGGCACCTACATCTGTTTCGCCATGAACGAGATCAAGGACCGCTCGCACTACGACACCAAGAATGTCACTCTTCTTCTGCAGGGTGAGCTTGTTTAGCTTGCTGTCAGGGGAGAGAATGCTTGGTGCTCTGCCCTCTGGGGTCACGTCCTTTTGCTAAACTGTGTGGATGCTCTATGCGTTTGAAAGGTTCACTGGAATGATGTGTTGTTTTCTGTGTCTTATGCTTTGCTCCTGTGTTACACTCGTGTTCGATCACCATGGCCTCTTTGATGATGGGGGGCACATCACTGAGTTATAAGATAGACAACAAGAAAGAAAGAAAAAATATCTGAGATTTTAGGCTAAAGCGTAGAGAGAAAAAAACAAGCGATTACTTCATGAAGTATCGTATTTAGATCTGTCACTCTCTCACTCACTCATGTACGCACACACGCATGCACGCACACAAACTCATGCCCCCAAGCACACATAAGCACACGCACACAACATACACAGCACACATCAACACTTTCTCCTTCATCACATCATGCACAAGCACACACACACGCACACACACACACACTACACACACACACAAACGACACAAACACACACACAACCACACCACCAACACCAACACACACACAACTATACAGACCAAGTCTCTCTCTCTCTCTCTCACTCATCACTCACTACTCATTCATGCACACAGCACACACACACACCACACACACACAACACAACACACACACACACACACACACACAACAACAACACACAGTCTCTCTCTCTCTCTCTCTCTCACTCACTCTCTCCTTCTCCATCCTCTCCTCTTCTCCTACACTCACTCACATGCACTCGCACACCACCACACACGACACACACCACACACACACACACACACACACACACACACACGCACACACTCTCTCTCTCTCACTGCAGCCCTTCACTGTGTGTAACAGAGGTGGAGTACAGTCAACCGTACGCTGTGGGTGGAGCAGGTCAGCAGTGGGACCCAAAGTCTGTCGGGGGCGAGGCTCAGGCGCAGCAGGCCGACTCAGGAAACGCACGTACGTATACATGCACTTCTTCTGCGTTGGGATGTCCTCTTGTCTCTCCTGTGTCCTGGGTCAGTTTTGCTGGCCGAACGGAAATGTCTTTCTTTGGCTCTTGAAGAATATGTGTATACCCCCTGTCAAAAAACAAACCAACAATTAAATTAATTTTTTTTTAAAGCAAAACAAAAGAAGAAGGAAAAAGCACTGTGTTCTAGTCCTACTCACTGTTGTTGTTGTTGTTGTTGCATCTTCAGTTTCCTGCATACAAATCTTGTCAATGCACAGCTTAATTGCACTGCTTTTTTTTCTTCTTCTTTTCCAACGACTGAGAAGCACGAAGCACGACACGGCCAACACTTGAGTCGTGGACATTGTAAATGTGAAACTGTGAGTGGTGGTATTGTGTCCAGCTTTACCTGTTCATACCAGTTGCATAGACCTTGACCTTCTTTCAAGGTTTAATGAAATGTTTCGATGACGCTCATGCAGGATCAACGCCCAAGGGAGTTAATAGCGCTTGAAATTCATAACACAAGTACAACAAAGACCTGAGTCACCTGCGGTAACTCTCACCTGGCATGCGTGTAAATACAAGGTGCATCAACTCCAGAAAAGGTACATCCTCAGATGTAAGGTGTAAGGTGTGTATTAGATGTAAGGGCTTTTTAAGCCCTTCCAACTAACCAAGTCATCTGTACTTGGGTAGATTCAACAGTGCCTCTTTTGTCTCAACACAGCATGCGCTTTTATATACTTGCACATGTTAAAGATCCTATGTGGACCATTCAGTAAGAGAAGGTTAATCTTTTTCTGACTTGGCTTATTCCATGAGAGTTTACAGAAAAGTTCTGCAAATACATAAAGCGGCGGACTATAAAAATGACTCAAGCTTTCAAATGACAGAACATGAGCCGGTGTGGCCTAGCGGTAAGGCGTTAGGCTGGTAAGCAGAAGGGCCTCGGTTCAAATCTGCGTCAGCTCTCCTTTCTCTTCAAAAGTTGTGGTTTGTGGACACTGTCTTGTGACTTCACCCCTCACAATAGACAATCTTCGGAAATCCAAGGGACTGCACTCGGTAAGTGCCTATGGGCATGGACCTGTATATATAGGTCCATGCCTGCGGGTGTAGCGCAGATTAGGCATGCTTTTGTTGGGGGTACAGTGAGCACGTGGGCAAGATGACAGATACCTGTAACCAAAGGCAAAAAAAGCATCAGAAATGCTGATCAAGTACTCGCCGTTCGTGGGGAACATGCAGAGCAGATAGTAGGTTCCCCCAGCTGGTAGTCTAGTATAAATTATAATAGGTCCATGCCTGAAGATCTAAAACTGTCGCAGATCAGCTCTTCTCTGCTGCCGCCTCCATTCAAGGGACTTCACTCTCTAGGAGTATGAAAATACTGTCAAATTATCTTCACCTGTTATTTCCGGAAATCGTCTATTAATAAAACATTAAAATGGCTCTCATCGCTGCCCATCTTAATGCAGGAGTCATTCTGGTGGTGACGGTGTACCCCTCCCCCCCCCCCTTCTCCCTGTCCCTAATAAGCCTTATAGTTTCTGTGGATGTTAAGCACCATGTTTACTTACTTACAGATGATAGCAAACTAAACCCCACCCCCTCCTCCTGAGCTTTCAAATGATAGTAGGTTTACCCCCCCCCATCCCCCCTGCACCCCCCCCCATCCCCCTGCACCCCCCCCCCCCCCCCCCCCCAGCGGTACTTACGGTAATCATGAGTTAATTATTTGCATAAGGATGGTACCTCATGGTGATAGCGATTTACAATCCAATACTAATACTTTATTGAGCCTTTAAAATGAAATTCAGTTGTTTGACAGACTGGTTCATTTTCGAGTCACCAGTCTTAGATGCAAGTGCCGCATTTGTCTCCTTGTGGTACGTACCTAACGTAGACTTGCGAATAAGGATCTTGAACGCCGTGAAGCAAAATGGAATGTCTTTATGGACTAACTCGTGCAGCGTACTAAGCTCTTATGCTCAGTCTTAAGCATCCGAAGTGTGTTCGTTTACTCACAGTTATAATCCTGCACTTAACAACGCAAGCTCAGTGCTTAGACTCGGACAGGAGATGATTTTATTTTTCATTTTTGACGAGAGAGAGGCTAATTAATTCAGCGTAGAACAGACACGGACATTATGGACACTGACGTTAGAAGTAAGCGGTTTCTGCGCGCTGCGCTCGCCCTCTTGTTAAAGTTCTTGATTCTCTGTGACTTTTCAGGCCTTCGATCTCCTCCCTATCGCTCTCCTGCTAGATCTCAGGGGTCTATCTGTGAGTCTATGCCTGTCTGGAGTCTGCATGTCTAATGCTTGTTACGAGTAACACCCCCCTCCCCACCTCCACCCCTGTCCCAGTTACCATCCTACTAGATCTCAAGGGTCTATCTGTGAGTCTATGCCTGTCTGGAGTCTGCATGTCTAATCCTTGTTACGAGTAACACCCCCCCCCCCCCACCCCATCCCCACCTCCACACACCCCCACCCCCACCCCCACCCCTGTCCCAGTTACCATCCTACTAGATCTCAGGGGTCTGTGAGTTGTGCCTATCTGGAGTGTGCATGGCTGTCTTATCCTTACTCTCTCACTAGACCTCAAAGGTCTATTTGTGAGTCTGTATACCTGTCTAGAGTGTGCCTGCCAAATAGATATAATGTATAACTAGTCCTTACTCTCTCACTAGACCTAGATCTATTTGTGAGTCTGTATACCTGTCTAGAGTGTGCCTGCCAAATAGATATAATGTATAACTAGTCCTTACTCTCTCACTAGACCTAGATCTATTTGTGAGTCTGTATACCTGTCTAGAGTGTGCCTGCCAAATCCATATGATGTATAACTAGTCCTTACTCTCTCACTAGACCTAGGTCTATTTGTGAGTCTGTATACCTGTCTATAGTGTGCCTGCCAGATCCATACGATGTATAACCCACCCCTCCCCCCACCCTCATCAGTCAATCAGTCTGTAAAAAAAATCAGGAACATGGACACCCCTTACCCTTCGTTCTCTCTTCTGCTAGACTTCAAAGGTCTGTCTGCAAGTCTGTACAGATGTCAGTCAGTTGCCTGTCTAACGTTTGCATGTCTTGTGCATAAGTTGGATACCTTCCACTCTCCATCTCTGTTGTGCTAGATCGCAAATGTCTGTTGTAGTCTGTACCACACTAGTGTCTGCATGTCTAATCCATAACATACCCCCCCCCCCCCCTCTCCCCCAGCCACAGACCTACTCCCATTATTCCTTCTAGATCTTGGGAGCCAGCCTGAGAATCTATGACTTTGTACCTATCTCAAATCTGCATTTCAAGTCCCAATGCCGTGACGACCCCCTGTCCCACCTAATCCCACGAGATATCAGAATACCTGTGTGACATGTCTACAGTCTGTGTTTGATCCATACCATGGATTCAAACACTTCATGATTAGGTCCTTGAAGATACAATATTTTGACCTTGAAAGTCCTTGAAGATTTAAAAAAAAAATTGACCTTGAAAGTTTTTGAAGATTAAGTCATTTAATTTTTGTATCTGTATGAATCCTGCTGATATTCAGTACTTCTTTTTGAGTCTTGTGTGACTATGGTGGGTTTTAGAAGTTGTTATCAGTGTTGTTGTTTTTGATGATCGCTGTTATTTAGCGTTGTTCTCTGCTCTCGAGCAGACTCATTCTGCTCTTGTCACTTGTGATTCTAAACGAGTGACTGTAGCTTTTTTTTAATTTATTTTTTATAGTGTGTTTTTGAATATCCACTGAAGCGGTGTACTTCCAGTGCTGTTTGGTAGTTACATGGCTGATGCCACATGAAACTGTTGCTGTATCTGTGTCTGGGTTTGTCTTAGGCTAAGTATCCTGTATTTATCCTGTTTGTATTACTGTTGCACTGTCACTTTCCTTGTGTGTTTTAATCTTTCCTCATTCTTTGCCTTTGCATCGCTGTTAAAGAGCCTGCATGTATAAATTAATTGGTCCACCCCTGTTCTAACTCTGTCTTGAGTGTTCCCATGCTACACCATGTGTATCTGTGGAATTCTATATACATCTCTCTCTGTGACATGACCTTTGTCTATATGTATGTAAAAAAATAAAAAAAGCTCCATGTTGAATTTGTACCACAGATTTGTACCTTTTGTGAGTTTGTCTCTTTGATAAAAAAAATCTAAAAAATCTCCATGTTGAATTTAAATTACGGCTTAGACCTTTGCCTGTTTGTTAAAAAAAAAAAATTCTCCATGTTGAATTTAAACCACATCTTAGACCATTGCCTGTTAGTTTAATCATCTCCATGTTGAATTTAAACCACATCTTAGACCTGTGGAGTCAACACAGTCTTTGACATGTTAAAAAACAAATCTCCATGTTGAATTTAAACCACATATTAGCTCCTTCTCTGTTGCTGTTTTTTTGTTGTTGTTTTGTTTTTGTCTCCTAATAACCTTTTGTGAATTTCAAACTGTCTGCAGCGTTTGCATGTCATCGTCAGTGAATACCCACACTTGAAAATCACAGTCCCACTATCACTAACCTGTATGACTTGATCCATAAGAATAGGTCATTTTCAGTCACTTTTTTTGTTTATGTTTATAGAGATGGAGCTAGAGACAAAGTTTATAAAGTTGTGTGAGCTGAAGGATTATTGACAATAAAGAAGGGAGTTTGTGGCAAGTTGGCTTACTCACAGGACTGAGAATCCAGCGGCCAAGGTTCGATTCCTGGACGTGACAGGATGAAGGATGGCTTTTTGAGACTTAATTAGACATCTGTAATTTTGCAAAGACTTTCTCAACAGTGTCTTTTCTGTCTTAACACATCATGCGCTATTATTAGATGCTTGCACATGTTAAAGATCCTAAGTTGACCATTCAGTAAGAGAAGGTTAAATAACTGTCATGGTGACACAGAAACACACAGAAAATGCAAATTGTAGCAGAATAATGGTAACTATTTTTGTCTAATATCAGCTCACTGTGGACAGACCTAAAATAAAAAAATGTATTGGTTGATTGGTAATGATTTGGGCTACTTATAAAAAATATAAAAAATAAAAGAAGGAAGAAGACAAAGGATTTTTTCTTCTATCTCCCTACCTCTCCAAACCTTGATTTTTGATGAACACCATGAGCATATCTTTCATAATAATTGAGTGAATACACTACTACGTAAGTACAAGCAGACATTGACATTGACAGCAAGTGAAAGGTCATTCTCTGTTTTTCAGTCTCCCCCTACGCCATTGGAGCAGTAATCAGCGCTGGTCTGGCTGTTCTCCTCATCATCATTTTCATCGTCCTTGCCATGCGCATGAAGGTCAGTGGAAAGTGCCCAGGAATCTTTAAATGATAAGATGCTCAAACTAAAAGCCCACTCTTGAAAGACAAAAGGGCTGGATTTGAAATTCACGTTCTGATATGAAATATCACAGATATGATGAAAATTATTAATCATCTCCTGATCTTTTTCTTTTTTTAATGATGAAATAAGATGCCTGTTGTTATTCCATGCAGCTATAATTTTCTCTTTTTTTATATTTTTATTTAAAAAAAAAAAAAAATGGGGGGGTGGGGGGGCACTTTATGCTAATGATATATGCTAAAATGTTATGGGGGCAGAGATAAGACAAAAAAGTCCTCTAGAAGCTGGCTCAGGCTCGCAAAATGAGACAGAAAAAAAGTGGACAGCAAACTGGCTCAGGCTCACGATAAAACTGTACATCTGTGTTAATGGCACGTTAATGTTATGCGGACAGAAACTAGAAAATTTGTCTGAAGCTGGCTTTGGGCTCGCAAAGAAGCTCTGGATGTCTGTTTATGCTAATGAGATGCTAATTTTATGCAGGCAGAAACGAGACAGGAAAATGCACGAGAAGCTGGCGTGGACGTGCAAGGAAGCTGTGGATGGCTATTTATGCTAATGACATGCTAATGTTATGCGGGCAGAAACGAGACAGGAAGATGCACGAGAAGCTGGCGTGGGCGTGCAAGGAAGCTGTGGATGGCTGTTTATGCTAATGACATGCTAATGTTATGCGGGCAGAAACGAGACAGGAAGATGCGCGAGAAGCTGGCTCGGGCGCACGATGAAACGCTGGACGACCAAGAAGTGGAGTTGCTGGATGAGACGGTCCAGCCCAACGGACACTACATGGTAGGTTGAGGACAGCGCGGCACCGTACGCTGGTACAGAGGAACGTCTGATGCAGGACCACACAGACTGAGAGACAGATACTCTTCAGGCACAACCCCCAAGAGAGACCCCCTCTGAGACGCCAGAGAGTATGCCCCTGTTGGACTCCAGATAGTATGCCATAGCTGTCAACCCCTTTTGGGAGTAAACCTTAGTCCAGCGTTTGTAAACCTGTATTTCCCTTATGTAGGCCGGGGTCTTTTCTTTTTCTTTTTTTTTACTGGTGGCAGCAGCATTTTGAATTCCAACCGGCACGTGTGGCGGTGGAAGGAAGAAGCACTGATGTGCGAAGTACACATGCGTGACTTCAAATCTCATTTCTGATGAGATTTCATAGCCTGTTGCACTAGGCCAGTCAGTGTGCATTTGGCGACGGCATGTGTCAGCTGCTCGTTTGGCGGTTTTTCAATCTTTTCTCTGAGTTTAAAACAACAACAAAATCTCATGAAAATGATGTTTTCTTGGATCCATTTTCCAATATGGCCATATCCCCCCGAAATATTGAAAAACATATATTTTATACTGGTAAACTGTACAGGTTGACAGGTATGGTGTGCCTCCTGTGAGACTCCAGAGGGCATGCCTCTGTCAGAATCTGGAGAGTCGACCACTGTGAGACTCCAGAGGGCATGCCTCTGTCAGAATCTGGAGAGTCAACCACTGTGAGACTCCAGAGGGCATGCCTCCGTCAGAATCTGGAGAGTCCCCCTGTGAGAGTCCAGAGAGTATGCCCCCTGTAAGACTCCAGAGAGTATGCCCCTGTTGGACTCCAGCGAATATGCCTCCATCAGAATCTGGAGAGTCCCCCTGTGAGAGTCCAGAGAGTATGCCCCAGTTTGACTCCAGAGAGTATGCCCCCATGTAAGACTCCAGAGAGCTTGCCTCTGTCAGAATCTGGAGAGCCAGCCACTG
Source organism: Alviniconcha marisindica (assembly GCA_018857735.1). Taxonomy (NCBI): domain Eukaryota; kingdom Metazoa; phylum Mollusca; class Gastropoda; family Provannidae; genus Alviniconcha; species Alviniconcha marisindica. The sequence continues at coordinate 162,720 of JABMCL010002576.1, forward strand.
TGAGACTCAGAGTATGCCCCTGTTGGAATCTGGAGAGTCAACCACTGTGAGACTCCAGTATGCCCCTGTTAGAATCTGGAGAGTCCACCACTGTGAGACTCCAGGCAGCATGCCCCTGTCAGAATCTGGAGAGTCCACCACTGTGAGACTCCAGACAGTATGCCTCTGTTAGAATCTGGAGAGTCCACCACTGTGAGACTCCAGACAGTATGCCCCCATTAGAATCTGGAGAGTCCACCACTGTGAGACTCCAGTATGCCCCTGTTAGAATCTGGAGAGTCCACCACTGTGAGATTCCAGACAGTATGCCCCTGTTAGAATCTGGAGAGTCCACCACTGTGAGACTCCAGACAGTATGCCCCTGTTAGAATCCAGAGTCCACCACTGTGAGACTCCAGACAGTATGCCCCCGTTAGAATCTGGAGAGTCAACCACTGTGAGACTCCAGAGAGTATGCCCCTGTTAAAATCCAGAGAGACTCCCTGTGACCAGGACCAGGACCCCTCTGTTAGAATCTAGAGTAATCCCCTGTGGGACTCCAGATGTCCATATGCCCCTGTTAGTGTCTGGAGAGTCCAGCAATGTGAGACCTCAGAGAGTATGCCAGTGTTTGAATCCAGAGAGTCCACCACTGTGTGACCTCAGAGAGTATGCCCCTGTTAGAATCCAGAGAGTCCACCACTGTGACCTCAGAGAGTATGCCCCTGTTAGAATCCAGAGAGTCCACCACTGTGACCTCAGAGAGTATGCCCCTGTTAGAATCCAGAGAGTCCACCACTGTGACCTCAGAGAGTATGCCCCTGTTAGAATCCAGAGAGTCCACCACTGTGACCTCAGAGAGTATGCCCCTGTTAGAATCCAGAGTCCACCACTGTGACCTCCGAGAGTATGCCCCTGTAGGAATCCAGAGAGTCCACCACTGTGACCTCCGAGAGTATGCCCCTGTTAGAATCCAAAGAGTCCACCACTGTGACCTCCGAGAGTATGCCCCTGTTAGAATCCAAAGAGTCCACCACTGTGACCTCAGAGAGTATGCCCCTGTTAGAATCCAGAGAGTCTACCACTGTGACCTCCGAGAGTATGCCCCTGTTAGAATCCAGAGAGTCCACCACTGTGACCTCAGAGAGTATGCCCCTGTTAGAATCCAGAGTGACCCCCTGTGAAATTCCAGAGAGTATGCCCCAGTCAGACTCCAGAGAGACCTCCTGTGAGACTCCAGACTCTGTCAGAATCTGGAGAGTCCGCTACTATGAGACCTCAGAGAGTACATCCCTGTTAGAATCCAGAGTCCTTATGCCCCTGTTAGAATCTGGAGAGTCCACCACTGTGAGACCTCAGAGAGTATGAACCTGTTAGAATCTAGAGTGACCCCTTGTGAGCCTCCAGATGTCCATATGCCCCTGTTAGAATCCAAAGAGTCCACTACTGTGAGACTCTAGAGAGGATGCCCCTGTTAGACTCTAGAGACCCCCTGTGAGACTCCAGACAGTATGCCCCTGTTAGAATCTGGAGAGTCCACCACTGTGAGACTCCAGAGAGTCCACCCCCAGTAAGAGTTTTATTTATAGTCTTTTCATGAGTGATATTAGATTGATCTTACAGTCACCAAGATAACAACATACGTCAGCAACTTATACTAAATAACAGACCTGAAGACAGAAAAAAAGTTTAAAGGAAAGAAAAATAGAAGGTAAACTCTATACCCTAAAAGTAAACAATAACAGACCCGAAGAAAAAAATAAATAAAGAAAAGATGGGGGGGGGAGGGGGGGGGGGGGGGTAAACTCTAAAGGTAAACAATAACAGACCTGAAGAAAAAAGAAGGAAAAAAAAGGAAAGAAAAAAGAAGGTAAACTCTCCTTTCAACTGACTTGTAATGAGAGGAAGTTGCTTTGGTTTGTGTAATTTGTGTAACGCTTCCTGTTGCGTTTTCTACTCAGCCTGCTGAGTATTCTCGCCTGAAGATGAGCTGGGAGATCCCTCGCAAGGATGTGCGCCTCCTGGAGCAGATAGGGCGTGGGTCCTTCGTGGAGGTGTGGAAAGGCCGCATGCGCCGCACACCTGGCACCAACGACATCGTGCGCATCATCGTCAAAAAACTGGACGGTAAGAGCTTGGGTGCATTTTTGTGTGTGTGTGTTGGGGGGGGGGAGGTTGTGTGTAAAGTGTGTGTGTGTGAACCTGGTAGTGTGTGTGTGTGTGTGTGTGTGTGTGTGTGAGAGAGAGAGAGAAGAAGAAAAAAACCTGTTATTGTGTGTGTGTGTGTTGGGGGGGTTGTGTGTAAGTGTGTGTGTGTGTGAACCTGGTAGTGTGTGTGTGTGTGTGTGTTGGGGGGGTTGTGTGTAAGTGTGTGTGTGTGTGTGTGTGAACCTGGTAGTGTGTGTGTGTGTGTGTATGTGTGTGTGTGTGTGTGTGTGTGAGAGAGAGAGAGAGAGAAGAAGAAAAAAACTGTTATTGTGTGTGTGTGTGTGTGTGCGTGCATGTGTGCGTGTGTGAGAACCTGACTGTATCAGAGTCTGCACATGTGGATATCAGTGATGTTGCCGTGTGTATGCCAGCTGTTGACAAAGTCACATGGTGGCTGTGTGTGTGTGTGTGTGTGCGTGCGTGCGTGCGTGCGTGTGTTTGTGTGTGTGTACATAAACGTGACACGGTGGCTGTGTGTGTTTGACAGGTCAGGCCACAGAACAGGAACGTCACTTCTTCACCACAGAACTGGAGGTGATGAAGATGCTGCCCGCCCACCCCAACGTCCTGCAGCTGGTGGGCAGTTACACCACTAATGGTCAGTACTGGGGAGCAGGCGGGGTCACTGCTAATGGTCATGAGCACTGGTGCAGTCACGGTGGTGGTGGTAGTGGTGGTGGTGGTGGCTTTTTGCTTGGCTGCAAGGATTTATAGGGAAGGTTTGAGAAATCATTCACCATCTGATTTTCCTTCTTCTGAAGTAGTGATCAGGTCAACAGCTTTTTTTTTTCTTTTTCTTTTTTTCTTTTTTCTTTTTTTTTAAGGCCTGAAGTAGAGTTCAGCTCACAGGCACGAGCTTTTTTTTTTCTTTTTTTTTTAAGGCCTGAAGTAGAGATCAGCTCACAGGCACCAGCTTTTTTTTTTTTTTTGAAGGCCTGAAATAGAGTTCAGCTCACAGGCACCAGCTTTTTTTTTTTTTTTTTCCTTTTTTTAAGGCCTGAAGTAGAGTTCAGCTCACAGGCACCAGCTTTTTTTTTTTTTTTTTTTTTAAGGCCTGAAGTAGAGTTCAGCTCATAGGCACCTGCTGTCCCTTTTCTTTTTGGGTCAGGGATCAGTCTGCTTGCAGTGACTCAGTGAGGTGAGATGACTGTGTACGGAAGAGCATTCCCTGACTAGTTGTGTGTGAGTTCATTTCCCTGCCGGATTCCCACACTGTCCCTGGACAGCATAGTCGGCCCACTCCGCTCCAGCTTCCTTGAGTCAAGGGTGTAATCTTGTTTTGCTGTAACCTGCTGGCAGCACTTTGGGCAGAATGACTTGGGGGGGTCTTTTATCTACTGCTGCTACTCCTGCATGGGGATGGAAGAGATATGAAACTAAGAGTCATCACAGACAGTTGACTCTGCGCAGGAAAGATTTGTGTGCATGTGTGTGTGACTCAAAAGGGAGGGTAGCACAGTGGGAGAGTGCTGGACTCGTGATCCAGATGTTGTGGGTTCGAGTCCCCTCAGGAGCAGCAGGAGAATTGTCTTCTCCAGGGTCAACCTTCTCTTCAGACTCTTTGTTTCGGTACTTGTTCGACCCCAGTGTTAGTGCGGTTGCATGTAAAAGATCCCAGCCATTTTGCCAACAGTGCAAGTGGCAGGTTACAGCTAAACACACATGGACCCTGCATATGTGGCCTTGCATAAAGTGACACTGTAAACTGGTGCATGGTTGTACGGTGTACACAGAGTATGCGCCGAGACGGCAGCAGTTTCATGTGGCACCAGCCTTGTAACAACCAAACAGCGCTGTAAGCACACCACTTCAGTGCATATTTAAAGAGACACTGTGAAAGGCTACCGTCACTCATTCAGAATCACATGCAACATGAGCGCAGCGAGTCAGCTCAAGAGTGGAAAATAGCGCCACTTTTAAGACGCAATGTAAGCAAATAGCTGGATAGTTGCATCATTCAACCTTCTTTGTTTTGTGTGTGGTTTGGGGGGGGGGGTATATAATGTTATTTGCTTTTTGGGTTTGATTTTTTTTTTTAAATGTGCTTGTTTATTTGTGTATGTGTGTGTGTGTGTGTGTTGCTTTTTTAGGATGGGGGGGTGCGTGCGTGCATGCGTGCATGTGTTACGCCTTGCAGTTGTCTATGAGTGATTAATTGTGACTTACGGAGCATTTGTAATTTTGTAACACAAACTGAATAAAAACAAAGTTTTAAAAAAAAAAAAAAAAAAAAAGAAAAGAAGAAGAAAATAGCGCCACATAAAAGCGATCAGGAAGAAACTGACCAGATTTACCTCCCCTCCTTTTCCAGAGCCGTGGTTGCTGATGCTGGAGGTCGCTCAGGAGGGGACCCTGCTGGAATTCCTGCAGCGCCATCGCCCAGGGCAACAGGAAATCGTCATGGGGCACGGCAGGGACGAGGCTGTCGTCATGCGCAAACAGACCCTTACCGCCCAGAAGCTGTTGTGTCTGGTGGCTCAGGTCGCGAGCGGTCTGGAACACCTGCAGAAGTTCAAGGTCAGCAAAAAAAGAAATGAATCAATCATTTTTTTTTTAATGTCTGTTCACTTCGAGGTGATATAGTTTAAGGTCAGCAAGAAACAGAAATCAATCAATCAGTATTTTATTTTATGTCTGTTCACATCGAGGGGATATCGATCAATCAGTATTTTATTTTATGTCTGCTCACATCAAGGTGATATAGTTTAAGGTCAGCGAGAAACAGAAATCAACCAATCAGTATTTTTGTTTTATGTCTGTTCACATCCAGGTGATACAGTTTAAGGTCAGCAAGAAACAGAAATCAATCAATCAGTATTTTATTTTATGTCTGTTCACATCGAGGTGATATAGTTTAAGGTCAGCAAGAAACAGAAATCAATCAATCAGTATTTTATTTTATGTCTGTTCACATCGAGGTGATATAGTTTAAGGTCAGAAAGAAACAGAAATAAAATCAAATCAGTATTTTATTTTATGTCTGTTCACATCGAGGTGATATAGTTTAAGGTCAGCGAGAAACAGAAATCAATCAATCAGTATTTTATTTTATGTCTGTTCACATCGAGGTGATATAGTTTAAGGTCAGCGAGAAACAGAAATCAGTCAATCAGTATTTTATTTTATGTCTGTTCACATCGAGGTGATATAGTTTAAGGTCAGCGAGAAACAGAAATCAATCAATCAGTATTTTATTTTATGTCTGTTCACATCGAGGTGATATAGTTTAAGGTCAGCAGAAACAGAAATCAATCATCAGTATTTTATTTTATGTCTGTTCACATCGAGGGATATAGTTTAAGGTCAGCGAGAAACAGAAATCAGTCAATCAGTATTTTATTTTATGTCTGTTCACATCGAGGGGATATAGTTTAAGGTCAGCGAGAAACTGAAATCAATCAATCAGTATTTTATTTTATGTCTGTTCACATTGAGGTGATATAGTTTAAGGTCAGTGAGAAACAGAAATCAATCAGTTAGTATTTTATTTTATGCCTGTTCACATCGAGGTGATATTCGACAAAAAACAAAAAAACAAAAACATATAATTATTATTTATACTAATTTCCCCACAGGACTATGAACAATCGGTTTGACAATATTAGTGATAACATCAGTAGTATACAAAATATCTCTTACGTTGTTGCAAACATTAAAGTCATATCCATTTTTCTGAAATGACTCTGTAGTAATAGGACATTCAAGCAGTATATGTTTAACAGATAAGATATTTTTACAAACGCATGTCACATTCTGTGAATATTTAGTGTTCCATGAATTTAAACGTAACTTGTATATTACTCTTGCTAAATATTTGAACAAGAAGGTATCGCAGATTTACTTTTTTCAATTTGTCAGAGAAACATAATGTGTTTCAGCATTTGTGAGGATTCTTGTGATCTTGATCTGCAATATGCAGTTGTGTTGTTGGTGGTCTTTCCGTATAAAATCAGTGTACGAGTCCTTTTGGGTCTCAGAGTTCAGGAGCTGTGTGAAAGTCGAGGTGGCCGTCCTGGGCTCCCGTCCCTAATAAGCCTGCAGTTTCTGTGGGCATAAAGAAACATTTCAACAACATCAGCTTTTGGGTGTGTTTATGCAGCTGCATATGGCTCTCTTTCCTGCCAAGGAAAGTGAAATCAAATGAGAGTTCTGAACTCGTGGGAACTTATGTTCTGACAGCGCACAGGCTAAAGTGTGTTGGTGGTTTAACTGATGTGTTTCAGTTAATCTGTTAGCATTGGTGTCAGTTTAGTGTGTTGTGTTTCCTGGATGTGCTGTGCTGGTGGTTGAAACGGGTGTTTGTTGTGTTTCAGTTGATCTACTGCAGACTGCAGTGTTGTGTTTCAGTTGATCTACTGCAGACTGCAGTGTTGTGTTTCAGTTGATCTACTGCAGACTGCAGTGTTGTGTTTCAGTTGATCTACTGCAGACTGCAGTGCTGTGTTTCAGTTGATCTACTGCAGACTGCGGTGCTGTGTTTCAGTTGATCTGCTGCAGACAGTGCTGTGTTTCAGTTGATCTATTGCAGACTGCAGTGCTGTGTTTCAGTTGATCTACTGCAGACTGCAGTGCTGTGTTTCAGTTGATCTACTGCAGATTGCAGTGCTGTGTTTCAGTTGATCTACTGCAGACTACAGTGCTGTGTTTCAGTTGATCTACTGCAGTGCTGTGTTTCAGTTGATCTACTGCAGACTGCAGTGCTGTGTTTCAGTTGATCTACTGCAGACTGCAGTGCTGTGTTTCAGTTGATCTACAGACTAAAGTGTGTGTTTCAGTTGATCTACTCAGACTGCAGTGTTGTGTTTCAGTTGATCTACTGCAGACTGCAGTGTTGTGTTTCAGTTGATCTACTGCAGACTGCAGTGTTGTGTTTCAGTTGATCTACTGCAGACTGCAGTGCTGTGTTTCAGTTGATCTACTGCAGACTGCAGTGCTGTGTTTCAGTTGATCTACTGCAGACTGCAGTGCTGTGTTTCAGTTGATGCTGGAGTGCTGCAGACTGCAGTGCTCGTGTTTCAGTTGATCTACTGCAGACTGCAGTGCTGTGTTTCAGTTGATCTACTCAGACTGCAGTGGTGTTTGTTGATCTACTGCGTGGTGCTGTGTTCAGTTGCCTGAGTGAGTGTGTGTTTGTGATCATGAGACTGCAGTGCTGTGTTTGTTGATTACTGCAGATGCAGTGTTGTGTTTAGTTGATTATTACAGACTAAAGTGTTGTGTTTCAGTGTCTACCAGACTGCAGTGTGTGTTCAGTTGATCTACTACAGACTGCAGTGTTGTGTTTCAGTTGATCTACTACAGACTGCAGTGTTGTGTTTCAGTTGATCTACTACAGACTGCAGTGTTGTGTTTCAGTTGATCTACTACAGACTGCAGTGTGCCCGGGTGCTGGTGGCCAAAGGAGGGGTGTGCAAACTGTCAGGCTTTGGATTCCCACAAGAAATTATTGACAGAAATGCCTACCAACAGGTACGCACACACGTGGGTGTTTGTGTGTATGTATCATGTGTGGTGGTGTGTGATAAGTGTGAGTGTGTGTGTGTTTGTGTATGATAAGTGGTGTGTGATAAGTGTGAGTGTGTGTGTGTTTTGTGTGTGTGTGTGTGGGTGTGTGTGTGATAAGTGTGTGTGTATGTTAAGTGTGTGTGTGTGTGATAAGTGTGCATACCATATGTATGTGTATATTATATGTAATGTGTGTGACCTGTATATGTGCGTGTCATATGCATATGTGTATCATGTGTGTGTATGGGTCTGATGCGTGTGTATCATAATTATGTGTGTGTTGCATGCATGCATGCATGTGTGTGTGTGTGTGTGTGTGTGTGTGTGTGTGTGTGTCATTCAGTGTGTATCTGTGTGTGTATCAATCTGTGCGTGTATTGTGTGTGTTATGTAGGTGTGTGTGATCTGTGTATGATGTGTGTGTGTGTGTTATGTATGTTTGTATATGGTGTGTGTGTGTGTGTGTGTGTGTATGTGTGTGTATATGATGGGTGTGTATGTAATATGTGTGTGTGTGTGTGTGGTGTATGTATATGATGTGGTGTGTGTGTGTGGTGTGTGTATGGTGTGTATATGTGATGTGTGTATGTGATGTGTATGTGTGTGTGGTGTATGTTATGATGTGTGTATGGTGTGTGTGTGTGTTTGTATGTGATATGTGTGTGTGTTTGTATGTGATGTGTGTGTGTGTGTATGTGTGTGTATCATGTATGCATTTATATGATGTGTGTGTGTGTGTGTGTGTATGTGTGTGTATATGATGGGTGTGTATGTAATATGTGTGTGTGTGTGTGTGTGTGGTGTATGTATATGATGTGGTGTGTGTGTGTGGTGTGTGTATGGTGTGTATATGTGATGTGTGTATGTGATGTGTATGTGTGTGTGGTGTATGTATGTGATGTGTGTATGGTGTGTGTGTGTGTTTGTATGTGATGTGTGTGTTGTATGTGATGTGTGTGTGTGTGTATGTGGTGATCATGTATGCATTGTATATGTGTGTGTTGTGTGATGGTGTGTGTATGTGATGTGTGTGTGTGTGTGTGTATGTGTATGTGTGTGTTCATGTATGCATTTATATGATGTGTGTGTGTGTGTGTATGGTGTGTGTATGTGATGTGTGTATGTGTGTGTATCATGTATGCATTATATGATGTGTTGTGTGTGTGTGTGTGTGTATGGTGTGTGTATGTGATGTGTGTATGTGTGTGTATCATGTATGCATTTATATGATGTGTGTGTGTGTGTATGGTGTGTGTATGTGATGTGTGTGTGTGTGTGTATGTGTGTGTATCATGTATGCATTTATATGATGTGTGTGTGTGTGTGTGTATGGTGTGTGTATGTGATGTGTGTGTGTGTGTGTATGTATGTGTATCATGTATGCATTTATATGATGTGTGTGTGTGTGTGTATGGTGTGTGTATGTGATGTGTGTGTGTATGTGTGTGTATCATGTATGCATTTATTGATGTGTGTGTTGTGTATGTGTATGGTGTGTGTATGTGATGTGGTGTGTGTGTGTGTATGTGTGTGTATCATGTATGCATTTATATGATGTGTGTGTGTGTGTATGGTGTGTGTATGTGATGTGTGTGTGTGTGTATGTGTGTGTATCATGTATGCATTTATATGATGTGTGTGTGTATTTCAGTCGTCTGCCCCTGTGCGCTGGATGGCCCCAGAGTCGCTGGTGGAGAACGTGTACAACGTCAAGACTGATGTCTGGTCCTTTGGTGTCCTCATGTGGGAGATTCTGCACTTTGGTCAGTGAATAATATTATAATCATAAAAAGAGTTCTTGTGTCGCGCAATTCCCTAAATAATACAGGCTCAGCGTGCATTACAGTATACTCTCAGACATTCAGTCCTCCTTTCGAACCAACACACACACACACACACACACACCACACACACACACACACACACACACACACACACACACACACTTGCAGACATAATATCTTATGCATAAACACTGCAAGATTGTGTGTGTGTGACACGATGATGATGATGATGGACATGGTGATGATGAACATGATGATGATGATGGTCATGATGATAATGATGATAGACATGATGGTGGTGGTGGTCATGATGATGAGGGACACAATGATGATGGTAGACACGATGATGATAATGGCCATGATGATGGTGATGGACAATGATGATGATGGTAGACCTGATGATGATGATAGACATGATGATGGTAGACATGATAATGATGATAGACATGATGATAATGATAGACATGATGATGATAATGGTCATGATGATGGTGATGGACATGATGATGATGGTAGACATGATAATGATGATAGACATGATGATGATGGACATGATGATGATAATGGTCATGATGATGGTGATGGACATGATGATGATGGTAGACGTGATAATGATGATAGAAATGATGATGATGGACATGATGATGATAATGGTCATGATGATGGCGATGGACATGATGATGATGGTAGACATGATGATGATGATGGACATGATGATAATGGTAGACATGATGATAATGGACATGATGATGATCATCATGATGATCATGATGATGATGGACATAATAAATAATGATGATTGACCTCATGATGATGGACATGATGATGATGGACATGATGATGATGATGGACATGATGGACGTGATGATGATGGACGTGATGATGATGGACATGATGATGATGATGATGTTGATGATGATGACAGGACTGACCCCGTGGCCACACCTGGGACCACAGGAGGTGCTGGAGAGCGTCCACACGGGCAAGAGAATGGCGCCCCCTCCCCACTGCAGCAAGGCTCTGTGAGTGGCAGGCAGTGCCTGTGCCTTTCGTCGTCTTCTTCATCTTTGAAAAAATACCATATTAATCCCATGCTGTCGGTCTCACCAGCTTGTCCGTGTCCTCAGCTACAACATAATGACCAAGTACTGACAACAGACCCACCTCACAGCTCCATATACCTTGTGGCCAAATGCATATTGGCTGATGGAGGACAGAGAGAGAGAGAGACAGAGACAGAGACACACAGAGACTGTGTGTGCATGTTTGTGTGCATATGTGGTGTGTGTGTGTGTGTGTGTTAGTGAGTGTGTGTGTGTGTGCGTGTGTGTGTGTGTGCGTGTGTGCGTGTGTGTGTGTAAGTGTGTGTGTGTGTGTGTGTGTGTGAGTGGTGTGTGTGTGGTGTGGTGTTGTGTGTGTGTGTGTGTGTGTGTGTGTGTGTGTAGTGAGTGTGTGTGTGTGTGTGAGTTGTGAGTGTGTGTGTGTGTGTGTGTGTGTGTGTGTGTGTGTGTGTGTGTGTGTGTGTGTGTGTGTGCATGCATGGGTGTACTTCACTCTGATTGCTGACCCTGACAGCAGACCCACCTCACAACTCCATCCTCTGATGATATTGTCTGTGTCCTCAGCGACAACATAATGACCAAGTGCTGACAACAGACCCACCTCACAGCTCCATCCTGTTATTATAACTTGTCTGTGTCCTCAGCTACAACATAATGACCAAGTGCTGACAGCTGACCCATCCTGTTATTATAACTTGTCTGTGTCTTCACCTCCCAACTCCATTATATGATGATAACTTACTGTCTGTGTCCTCAGCTACGACATAATGACCAAGTACTGACGACAGACCCACCTCACAGCTCCAACCTCTTATTATAACTTGTCTGTGTCCTCACTTCACAATTCCATTATGTGATGATAACTTACAGTGTCCTCAGCTACAACCTGATTGACCAAGTACTGATGACAGACCTACCTACAACTCCATCCTGTTAATGATATCTTGTCTGCGTCCTCACCTCCCAACTCCGTCCCGTTTTGATAACTTGCTGTCTGTGTCCTCAGCTACAACCTGATGACCAAGTGCTGGATGGCCGATCCTGACGACAGACCCACCTACGACTCCATCCTGGAGGCGCTGTCGCGGATGGTGACGGAGGCTGAGCAGCACGTGCAGTACACCCACCTGCCCGCCTACCTCCACAGTCTGGATGGCGGGGCAGATGGAGATGGGGATGAAATCTCGCATGCTTAGATGATACAGATAATGGGTTGTGTGTCGACGCAGACCACCTACGACTCCATCTGGAGGTGCGTGCGATGGGATGAGCTGAGCAGACTGTCAGTAAATGCGTTACTCACAGTCTGGATGAGGTGGTGCAGAGAATGACTCAACATTGAGTAGAATCTTACATGATGAGGTGGTGCGGAGAATGACTCAACGTAGTAGAATCTTACATGATGAGGTGGTGCGGAGAATGACTCAACGTTTAGTAGAATCTTACATGATGAGGTGGTGCGGAGAATGACTCAACGTTTAGTAGAATCTTACATGATGAGGTGGTGCGGAGAATGACTCAACGTTTAGTAGAATCTTACCATGATGAGGTGGTGCGGAGAATGACTCAACGTTTAGTAGAATCTTACATGATGAGGTGGTACGGAGAATGACTCAACATTTAGTAGAATCTTACATGATGAGGTAGTGTGGAGAATGACTCAACATTGAGTAGAATCTTACATGATGAGGTAGTGCGGAGAATGACTCAACATTGAGTAGAATCTTACATGATGAGGTGGTGCGGAGAATGACTCAACATTGAGTAAAATCTTACATGATGAGGTAGCGTGGAGAATGACTCAACATTGAGTAGAATCTTAGATGATGAGGTAGCGTGGAGATTGACTCAACATTGAGTAGAATCTTACATGATGAGGTGGTGCGGAGAATGACTCAACATTGAGTAGAATAGTACATGATGAGGTGATGCAGACCCATGCTGAGTAGTCTTATGTAACTAGTTGATGCAGAGAATAACTTACGTTGAGTAGAATCTTTCCCTGACCAGGTGATGTGAAGAATGACTTATATTGAGCAGAATCTACATGACTTATATTGAGCAGAATCTCACATGACTAGGTTGTAAAACTTAACTTGTAAAACTACTAGTAAAACTACTAGCAGATGCTAAATAGAATCTTACATGGCTAGGTGATGTGGGGAATGACTTACGTTGAGTAGAATCTACATGACTTATATTGAGCAGAATCTCACATGACTAGGTTGTAAAACATAACTTGTAAAACCACTAGCAGATGCTGAATAGAATCTTACATGGCTAGGTGATGTGGGGAATGACTTACGTTGAGTAGAATCTACATGACTTCGTGGTGTGCAAACTCCAAGCACTGGTTTACAACATCCTTTCTTCAACCACTGCCATATTTAGTTGCACCATAGGGTCCAGAAAACTGTCAGCTAGCGAGCAGTTTTTTTGTAGTAAGTTTGCTGCAAACAACTCAGATTATATCAGACATTTGTTTCATAACTGACCATGTTGCTTATGCCAGCTCAAATAAAACCAGAATCGTTTGAATTGAGACGGAACTCTTTTTTTTTACTTGGGTTGGATGCACCTCATGTTTACATGCATGCTTGGGCACTAGGTTGCTTCTGCAGTCATATTATTACCCAAACCTTTCGGAGGGCGCTGACTGCGTCGCTGGACAGCTGTGCGGAGATGAAGAGTGCCCCTTCAGTGGCGTAACCAGATATGGCAGAGTTTGGAGGAAGGTGCTGGAAAGCAATGCTTGGAGTGTGAGTGATGTGGGAATGTCTTGTGGGGAGTAAGATCTTACATGACTAGGTGATATGGAAACTTTGTAGAATCTTATATAGCTAGGTGGTGTGGGGAATGACTTATGTTGAGTAGAATCTTACATTACTAGGTGATACAGAGAATGACTTATGTTGAGTAGATCTTACATACCTAGGTGATGTGGAAAATGATTTGTGTTGAGTAGAATTTTACATTACAAGGTGATACAGAGAATGACTTATGTTGAGTCGAATCTTACATGGCTAGGTGATACAGAGAATGACTTATGTTGAGTAGATCTTTCATAACTCGGTGATGTGGAAAATGACTTGCATTGAGTAGAATTTTACATTACTAGGTGATACAGAGAATGACTTGTGTTGAGTAGAATCTTACATGGCTAGGTGATGCAAAGAATGACTTATGTTCTGTAGAATCTTACATGACCAGGTGATGTGAAAAAATGACTTACATTGAGTAGAACTTTACATGACTGGGTGATACAGAGAACGACATACGTTGAGCAGAACCTTACATGACCAGGTGATGTGGGAAGTGGTTTGTGTGCAGTAGAATCTAGGTGATGCAGAGAAGAACTTGTGTTGGGTAGAATCTCGTTTGCCTAGGGGTCGACACAAATAATGAGTGACGTTGAGCAGAACCGCGCCTGCCTAGGTGGTGCAGAAGAAGACTTAAGTTGAGTCAATTCTTTTTTCCTGGGGGCAGACGATGCAGACATTAGACTGTGTTGAGCAGAATCTCTTCCAGCTGGTTGCTGCGGAGAAATAGTTTACAGAGTGATGTATTTCCACATGTCTAGGTAGTGCGGAGACAGAGTTGTATTTATCAGAATATTCACGTTGAGTACAATCTCTTGTTACACTGAGCAGAATATCCCTACGTGTCTAGGTAGTGTGGAGACAGAGTTACACTGATCAGAATATTCACCTGTTGAGTACAAAAATCTTGTTATGCTGAGCAGAATATCCCTACGTGTCCAGTTAGTGCGGAGACAGAGTTATACTGATCAGAATATTCACGCGTTGAGTACAGTCTCTCGTTATGCTGAGCAGAATATCCCTACGTGTCCAGTTAGTGCGGAGACAGAGTTACGTTGATCAGAATGTTCCAGTGTTGAGTACAATCTCTCTCGCCTGTTGCCCAAGATCTTTAAAACTAGATGCTGCAGAGAAGTATTTATGCTGAGCAGAATATTCCTAGGTGTCCAGTTAGTGCGGAGACAGAATTACATAGGTGCTGCAGAGAAATAGTAATTTTATGCTGAGCAGAATATCCCTACGTGTCCAGTTAGTGTGGAGATAGTGTCACATTGATCAAAATATTCACATGTTGAGTAGAATCTCTCGCCTGTTGCACAGGATCATTAAAACTAGATGCTGCAGAGAAGTATTTATGCTGAGCAGAATATCCCTACGTGTCCAGTTAGTGTGGAGACAGTGTCACATTGATCAAAATATTCACGTGTTGAGTAGAATCTCTCGCCTGTTGCACAGGATCATTAAAACTAGATGCTGCAGAGAAGTATTTATGCTGAGCAGAATATCCCTACGTGTCCAGTTAGTGTGGAGACAGTGTCACATTGATCAAAATATTCACGTGTTGAGTAGAATCTCTCGCCTGTTGCACAGGATCATTAAAACTAGATGCTGCAGAGAAGTATTTATGCTGAGCAGAATATCCCTACGTGTCCAGTTAGTGTGGAGATGGGGTCACATTGATCAGAATATTCACATGTTAAGTAGAATCTCTCCTGCCTGGTGCGCGGGATCTCGTAAAACTAGGTGCTGAGGAGAAATAGTGTTACTGACAAAATTGGTCCAGTTTGTTAATTACTTTAGCAGAATATTCCCCCATGTGCAGGTAGTTTTCTGGCTGCGCTAGATCTCGCACAACTAGGTGCTGAGGAGAAATAGTTACATTGGGAGTAGTTATACTGAGCAGAATGTTCCCACGTGTGCAGGTAGTATAGGCTGACTAGATCTTGCACAACTAGAGGGTGCAGAGAGTGAGCAATGCTGACTAGATCTTGCACAACTAGAGGGTGCAGAGATTGAGCAATGCTGACCAGATCTTGCACAACTAGATGATGCAGAGATTGAGCAATGCTGACCAGATCTTGCACAACTAGAGGATGCAGAGATTGAGCAATGCTGACCAGATCTTGCACAACTAGAGGATGCAGAGATTGAGCAATGCTGACTAGATCTTGCACAACTAGAGATGCAGAGATTGACAATGTGACAGTATCTGCACACACTAGAGGTGCAGAGATTGAGCAATGCTGACAGATCTTGCACAACTAGAGGATGCAGAGATTGAGCAATGCTGACCAGATCTTGCACAACTAGAGGATGCAGAGATTGAGCAGTGCTGACCAGATCTTGCACAACTAGAGGATGCAGAGATTGAGCAATGCTGACTAGATCTTGCACAACTAGAGGATGCAGAGATTGAGCAGTGCTGACAGATCTTGCACAACTAGAGGATGCAGAGATTGAGCAATGCTGACCAGATCTTGCACAACTAGAGGATGCAGAGATTGAGCAATGCTGACTAGATCTTGCACAACTAGAGGATGCAGAGATTGAGCAATGCTGACTAGATCTTTTCACAACTAGAGGATGCAGAGATTGAGCAGTGCTGACTAGATCTTGCACAACTAGAGGGTGCAGAGATGAGCAATGCTGACCAGATCTTGCACAACTAGAGGATGCAGAGATTGAGCAGTGCTGACTAGATCTTGCACAACTAGATGGATGCAGAGATGAGCAATGCTGACTAGATCTTGCACAACTAGAGGATGCAGAGATTGAGCAGTGCTGACTAGATCTTGCACAACTAGAATGCAAGATTGAGCAATGCTGACTAGATCTTGCACAACTAGAGGATGCAGAGATTGAGCATGCTGACCAGATCTTGCACAACTAGAGGATGCAGAGATTGAGCAATGCTGACCAGATCTTGCACAACTAGAGGATGCAGAGATTGAGCAGTGCTGACCAGATTTTGCACAACTAGAGGATGCAGAGATTGAGAATGCTGACAGATCTTGCACAACTAGAGGATGCAGAGATTGAGCAGTGCTGACCAGATCTTGCACAACTAGAGGATGCAGAGATTGAGCAATGCTGACCAGATCTTGCACAACTAGAGGATGCAGAGATTGAGCAATGCTGACCAGATCTTGCACAACTAGAGGATGCAGAGATTGAGCAATGCTGACCAGATCTTGCACAACTAGAGGATGCAGAGATTGAGCAATGCTGACCAGATCTTGCACAACTAGAGGATGCAGAGATTGAGCAATGCTGACCAGATCTTGCACAACTAGAGGATGCAGAGATTGAGCAATGCTGACCAGATCTTGCACAACTAGAGGATGCAGAGATTGAGCAATGCTGACAGATCTTGCACAACTAGAGGATGCAGAGATTGAGCAATGCTGACAGATCTTGCACAACTAGAGGATGCAGAGATTGAGCAATGCTGACTAGATCTTGCACAACTAGAGGATGCAGAGATTGAGCAATGCTGACTAGATCTTGCACAACTAGAGGATGCAGAGATTGAGCAGTGCTGACTAGATCTTGCACAACTAGAGGATGCAGAGATTGAGCAATGCTGACTAGATCTTGCACAACTAGAGGATGCAGAGATTGAGCAATGCTGACCAGATCTTGCACAACTAGAGGATGCAGAGATTGAGCAATGCTGACTAGATCTTGCACAACTAGAGGATGCAGATTGAGCAATGCTGACCAGATTTGCACAACTAGAGGATGCAGAGATTGAGCAATGCTGACCAGATCTTGCACAACTAGAGGATGCAGAGATTGAGCAATGCTGACCAGATCTTGCACAACTAGAGGATGCAGAGATTGAGCAATGCTGACCAGATCTTGCACAACTAGAGGATGCAGAGATTGAGCAATGCTGACCAGATCTTGCACAACTAGAGGATGCAGAGATTGAGCAATGCTGACCAGATCTTGCACAACTAGAGGATGCAGAGATTGAGCAATGCTGACTAGATCTTGCACAACTGGAAAATGCACAGATTGAGCAATGCTGACTAGATCTTGCACAACTAGAGGATGCAGAGATTGAGCAGTGCTGACTAGATCTTGCACAACTAGAGGATGCAGAGATTGAGCAGTGCTGACTAGATCTTGCACAACTAGAGGATGCAGAGATTGAGCAATGCTGACCAGATCTTGCACAACTAGAGGATGCAGAGATTGAGTAATGCTGACTAGATCTTGCACAACTAGAGGATGCAGAAAGAGTAATGCTGACTAGATCTTGCACAACTAGAGGATGCAGAGATTGAGCGATGCTGACCAGATCTTGCACAACTAGAGGATGCAAAAAATGAGCAGCACTTACTAGATCTCACACAACTGGGACATGCAGAAAGTGAGCAGTTGTCTAGATGCAGAGAGTTAGCGATCCTGACTAGATTTTGCGTTGCTTGCATTTTGAGGATCAGAAATAGGATGGGCTGTTTTGAGCAGACGCGACACGATCAGAGGTTGCAAATAACAAGTTGTGTTGAGTTTGTAGGTCTCGCACAGCTGCGAAATGGAGAAAATGGTTTGGGTAGGTAGGTAGAGGGTGTAGAGAGTCGTAATGACTTGATCTCATATAACAGCACAGCACAGGTAACGGATTTGCAGTTCAAATCATCCTAAAACTTAGAAACTGCTGAGGAGGACTTGTGGACGAAATGCCGAACAAGCGTAGGTAACTGCATATTATTACACTGACCGACGTTTCACTGATGTGTAAAGTGTACAGCGATTGTTTGTGCTTTTGTGTTTGTGCTCTTGTGTTTTGAGCGTTTGGATTCTTCACGCAAAACTCATTTTGTAAAGAGATGACCATGGTGTGTTTTTGCCAAGGGTGTACTTTGTTCAAATTCTTGAAACAGAACTCATTTTGTGAAGAGATGACCATGGTGTGTTTTTGCCAAGGGTGTAGTTTGTTTTGAATTCTTCACACAGAACTCATTTTGTAAAGAGATGATCATGCTATCTTGTTGCCAAGGGATATGTGCAATTTTAAGAATACAGTGGAACCCCTCTTTAAAGACCCCCTACATAAACAGTCTAGCAGTTCTGCTTTAGTGTGGCATCCCACTGCGGGACGACACACCCTTACAGTAAGTAGCCAGCTGAGAAAGATGGCCTACCTCTCATCTAACTTGTCAACCAGTCAAAAAAAATCTCAACCAAGAATGACAGCTAGCATTCTAAATCAAGATCCAAACACATAAAAGGTTAAAAAGAACACTGTTTATTATCACAAAATAATATTGTGTTTGGTCGTAATAAATAGCATTCTTTTTAACCTTTGTTGTGTTAAATTCGCCCTGATATAACTGTAATGGTTGACTGAGTGTAAAACACCAAGTTACTTACTCACTCCAGTGTTAAGATCCAAACGCATAAAAGGTTAAAAAGAATGCTATTTGTCATAATAAACTGCATTCTTTTTAACCTTTTATGTGAAACACATGAAAGGTTAAAAATACATTATTTATTATGATAAAATAATATTGTGTTTAATTTTGTCATAATAAATAGCTCTTTTTTTCACCTTCTGTGTGTTTGGATCTTGTCCACCAGTCAACTAACCACTCCACCAGTGGATTAAAGAAAGCTAAATGGGCAGACAATCCATTAATCAGTCTAGAGAGAAGGCAACCAATCCAGCTGATGGACTAGAGGATGGAACTGGGTTGGTGGATTGCTAGTACTTGTGGCCAGCGTGAAGAAAAAGCCTAAAGCCATTTAAAATCTGAAACAAGAATGACTGCTAGCATTCTAAAACAAGATCCAAACACACAAAGCTGTGTTTCATCACAAGGCTTTCCCTGAAAATGTGCATGTTGTATTTTGTTGTAATTAATAGCATCCTTTTTACCTTTTTGTTTTTGTTTTTTTGTAATGTGTTTGGATCTATACCCACGAAACCACAGATAAGAAGAAGAAAAAGTAACAAACAAAAAAATACCCCCCCTGCCCCACCCCCCCCCCCCCTCCCTGCACCCCACCTCCAAAACCCATTTGCAGATGAGAACCAGAACCAGTAGAGAGGAGGCAGCTATTACCCAATGAACTAACCAGCCAACTCCACAACCAGTGATCAGAGAAATCCAGGCTTTCTATCTCTCTTCGTAATCCTCCCTTGCTGCCAGACTCTTGCTAGCGGTCGGAAATCTCCCACCGAGCGTGCATACTCTGGCTGCCTGGGCAAGTATGGTCTCACTTCTTTATAACCGGGGTATCTAGTAGAGACATTTCTTTGATAATCAGGCTATCTGGTAGAGACACTTCTTGGATAATCAGGCTATCTGGTCGAGTCACACTTCTTTGATAATCGGGGTATCTAGTAGCCACACTTCTTTGATAATCGGGGTATCTAGTAACCACACTTCTTTGATAATCGGGGTATCTAGTAAAAGCCACACTTCTTTGATAATTAGGGTACCTAGTAAGAGACACACTTCTTGGATAATTTGGGTATCTAGTAGTTACACTTCTTTGATAATCGGGGTATCCAATAAGAGTCACACCTGTTGGATAATTGGGGTATGTGGTAGAGACACTTCTTGGATAATCGGGGTAGAGTCACACTTCTTTGATAATTGGGGTATCTAGTAGCCACCGTTCTTTGATAATCAGGTTATCTAGTAAGAGACACACTTCTTGGATAATTGGAGTATCTAGTAAGAAACACATTTCTTGGATAATTGGGGTATCTGGTAGAGTTACACTTCTTTGATAATCAGGGTATCTAGTAGCCACACTTCTTGGATAATCAAGGTATCTGGTAAGAGACACACTTCTTGGATAATCGGGGTATCTCGTAGAGTTACACTTCTTGGATAATTGGGGTATCTGGTAGAGACACTTCTTGGATAATTGGGGTATCTGGTAGAGACACTTCTTGAATAATTGGGGTATCTGGTAGAGATATTTCTTGGATAATCGGGGTGTCTGGTAGAGTCACGCTTCTTCGATAATTGGGGTATCTAGTAGAGTCACACCTCCTTGATAATGAGCGACTTTGCTGGCTTGAGCTTTGCACTGCCCAAATAGGCCCAGCGCCACCTGGCTAGTGTAGGGGAGATCATTTGCAGCCGACTTGCGCTTTTTCAAAGCGCCAGATACACCCAGCACCACCAAGTGGGGGTGATCCGCAGCTAAGTCGCCCGTTGGGGTATCTGCGTTATTGTGAAGGTGGAAAGACAGAAAGATGAGGTTAGGGAGATATACATGTCTAGGAATTTGGAGGCAGCTGTTGCTGAGGGCAAGGAGTTGGCTTGGTTGGCAGACATGGGTTTGACTGTGCTGGTGGGGTTTTTTTTTTTTTAGTGGAGCTGTCGATGTTGTTTTTGTGTCGTGAGTGTACTTTTGAAAAGATACGCCCATTTTTTGTTGCAAATTACAGATGTATTTTGTTTTTTGATTGATTGATGATCAATCAATCAGTCAATCAATCAAAGATGTACTTTGTTTTTTGATTGATTGATTGATTGATTGATTGATTGATTGATGATCAATCAATCAGTCAATCGATCAAAGATGTACTTTGTTGAGTAGCTTGAGTGATGTACAGTGACAGCAATGCACCCAGAAGATTCAATTTGATGTTTGTAGTGTGTGTGCTCTGATGCGTAGATAAAGTTTCTGCCTGATGGCTGTGCAGTGTTGTGGACTGTGCTTTTAACCCATTCATGCCCGCCATCCCATATTAACCCCTTCCCTGCCCTTAGGAGATCATATAGCGTCTCTGGCCAAGTGCTTACCATTGGCCCACAGGATGTCACATGATCTCCTGTTTTAAATTCCTGACCTTGGAAGCGTTGTTATGTGGACCAAAGTTCTCATAATAGCTCAGCGTCAAGGTGAATCTGTGTAATGACCTTAAATTAACTGAGATAAAAATAGATTCTGTCCCTTTCCAGGTGTGGGCTATTGACAAGACTGCCATGTTGAGGTGAATCTGTGTCATGAGCTAAAAATATTGGAGATAAAAATAGATTCTGTCCCTGTCTCATTCTGACAGAGTAACGGTAGTCAGACCTAGGATTGTAATTACCCATCTTGTCTTGCATTCTGTCACATTGTCCGTCTGTTCTGTCTCATTGTCCATCTCTTCTGTCACATTGTCTGTCAGTTCTTGCGTTCTGACACTTGGTCAGTCTGGTCTCACATTCTGACACTTGGTCAATCTGGTCCCATATTCTGACGCAGTAATGATAACCAAACCTAGGATTGTCACTGTCCATCTGGTGTCACATTCTGTAACCAAACCTAGGGTTGTCTTTGTCCAGCTGGTGTCACACTCTGTAACCAAATGTAGGATTGTCATTGTCCATCTAGTCTTACATTCTGAGACAGTAACAGTAACCAAACCTAGGATTGTCATTGTCCATCTGGTCTCGCATTCTGAAACAGTAACAGTAACCAAACATAGGATTGTTATTGTCCATCTGGTCTTACATTCTGAAACAGTAACAGTAACCAAACATAGGATTGTCATTGTCTATCTGGTCTCATATTCTGAGACAGCAACAGTAACCAACCTTGATTGTAATTGCCCATCTGGTTTCAGAATTATAATTGCATTCCACCACAGTAATGGTAACCAGACTGAAGATTGAAATTTTCTGTCTGGTCTCACATTTTGACACACTAATGGTAACCAAACTGAAGATTAAAATTGTCCATCTGGTCTCACATTCCATCACAGTAATGGTAACCAAACTAAAGATTGAAATTGTTTGTCTGGTCTCACATTTTGACACAGTAATGGTAACTAAACTGAAGATGGAAATTGTCTGTCTGGTCTCACATTTTGACACAGTAATGGTAACCAAACTAAAGTGAAATTGTCTGTCTGGTCTCACATTTTGACACAGTAATGGTAACTAAACTGAAGATGGAAATTGTCTGTCCGGTCTTACATTTTGACACAGTAATGGTAACCAGACTGAAGATTGAAATTGTCCGTCCGGTCTCACATTTTGACACAGAAATGGTAACCAAACTGGGGATTGAAATTGTCTGGTCTCACATTCTGGCACAGTAATGATAACCAAATTGTGGATTGAAATGGTCAGTCTATTGTGGATTGAAATGGTCTGTCTAGTCTCACATTGTGACACGGTAATGGTAACCAGGCCCAGGATTACAATTTTTCATTTGGTGTCACACTGCAACACAGAAAGGGTGAATCAAACTTTGGATTATTGTCTATGATCACATTCTGACGCAATAAAAATTAGGGTGGGGGTAGCCTTTGATTGTAATAGTCACATTCGAACACTGTAAAATTAGGGTAGGATTAACCTAGGATTATAGTTGTCCACCTTGTGTTATTCTGACACAGCAAGGGTGAGCCATCCTAGGATTACGAATAATATTGTTCATGATAGTAAATGAAGTTGTAATTGTTTGTAATTGATACTGGGGAAAAAATGATTTTTGTTATTTTTTTTGCTCGTTTGTTAACTGAGTCAGTGTTAAGTTGTAAGTACATGTATATTGTTTGTAATTGATACTGGAAAAAAATTGATTTTTTAAATATTTTTTTTTGCTTGTTTGTTAACTGAGTCAGTGTTAAGTTGTAAGTACATGTATGTATATCAGTCATATAACTTCAGTGTTAATAAAGGTGCTTGTTTTTACTTCCCATTTAGATCTCTCAAGTCTCTGCCATAGGTAACTGTGCAATATCAACTGATAAAACCTGCACGTTTCGTTGTTGAATTATCTCCTAGTTCTGTCATGGTGTAGAATTTGTTTTGTGTCATAGTTCTGTCTCAGCCATTTAAAAAAAAAAAATTTTTTTTTTTTTTTTTTACAGATTTCCTTTTGGGTTTTGTTGTTGTTGTTTTTGTCCAGATTTCTGGCTTTTGAGGGTGCTTTTTGTGTTTTTTTAACGTGAACTCCTTGGGTCTCCTTGGGTCCAGCAAAGCTGCTGAACTGCAATGGAATGAATCTCGATCACCGATGAATCTTGATCACCGTTGAATCTCGATCACCGATGTTTTTATGGTTTCTTTACAACCAGCTTCTCAGCCCAGCCTGATGACATATTCTGAAGTTGTCGGCATATTTGGGTTTGTTTATTTATTCCTCCCTTTTTAATGCTTATTTATTTATTCCTCCCTTTTTAATGCTTATTTATTTATTCCTCCCTTTTTAATGCTTATTTATTTATTCCTCCCTTTTTAATGTTTATTTATTCCTCCCTTTTTAATGTTTATTTATTTATTCTTCCCTTTTTAATGCTACACGCGCACCTGACCACTACCTCATGGTTAAGCATCACAGGCAAAAAATTTAGATTTTCAATGGCAGATTTATCATTTCTCTGATTTGACTGGGTCCACTGAGGACTGTGCGATTCATTTATTTGGGCAGCTGGCCTCATTCTGCAAGTTCAGTTCTGGTTTGTGCCAAACACACTTTGTCTTTGTTTATTTTCCTGTCCCCAATGTTTTATTCTTATATATATATGAAATCTGAATTTGTGTGTGTGTGTGCAAGTTTTTTTGTTTTGATTTTAAATGGTTAGGTTACTTGTTTGAAACACATTCTTGTCATGTCTTAAAGGTTATTGGTTGTTGTTTTGCTTTGCTTCTTGTCCATAAAACTTTGTTTCATTTTGGACAGTGTTTTGTTCATATTAAGATGGTGGTGTTTTTTTCGGCTCTCCTTTCTCTTCAAAAGTTGTAGCTTACGGACACCATCTTGTGACTTTGCCCTTCACAATTAATTAAACATTAA
The DNA here is from genome assembly GCA_018857735.1 of Alviniconcha marisindica. Lineage (NCBI taxonomy): Eukaryota > Metazoa > Mollusca > Gastropoda > Provannidae > Alviniconcha > Alviniconcha marisindica. The sequence continues at coordinate 186,840 of JABMCL010002576.1, forward strand.
AACGGCTCACACCACTGCCCATCTTAATGCAGAAATTGTTCTGGTGGTGACAGGTACAGTCTCCCTCTTCCCCATTTTCTGGGATCTTGGTCTCTGCCAGTGCTTCTTTGGAGACAACTCAGTTGTAAACGGGGTTAACCAACCAACCCAGGGATGGCTTTTAACCCTTTCTTTGTCCATATCATGTCCTTGGCAAAGGGTTTTCTGTCTGTCAGCGAGATATCATGGGATGTCGTGCAAGGTACCAGATAACTTTATTAATCCATTGTGGAAATTATGTGCTTAAATTCTCACTTTTTGAATAAACGATTACTTTATTATTCCATTGCAGAAATTACATGCTTAAATTCTCACTTTTTGAATAAAAGATAAAAAAATTTTATTCCATTGCAGAAATTACATGCTTAAATTCTCACTTTTTGAATAAAAAATAATTATATTATTTAAAAAATAATTATATTATTCCATTGCAGAAATTAGACGCTTAAATTCTCACTTTCTGAATAAAAGATAACATTGTTAATCTACTGTGGAAATTATTTGCTTAAACTCTCAGTTTTTGAAAAGATAATGTTATTAATCCATTGAGGATATTACATGCTTAAACTCTCACTTTTTGAATAAAAGATCATTTTATTATTCCATTGCGGAAATTAGATGCTTAAATTCTCACTTTTTGACTAAAAGATAGCGTTATTAATCCATTGCGGAAATTACACATTTAAATGCTCTTTTTGAATAAAAGATAACATTATTAATCCATGGAGGTTATTGCATGCTTAAATTCTCACTTTTTGAATAAAAGATAATTTTATTATTCCATTATGTCCTGCAAGATACCAGATAACTTTATTAATCCATTGTGGAAATTACATGCTTAAATTCTCACTTTTTGAATAAAAGATTACTTTATTATTCCATTGCAGAAATTACGTGTTTAAATTCTCACTTTTTGAATGAAACTTAAAAGGTGACTTTGTAATAATCCATTGTGGAAATAACATGCTTGAATTATCACTCTTTGAATAACCCGGGAGAAGCAGAGTTAATAAAAACCACCATTTTGGGTCGGCTGAATCCTACAGAAGACATTTTTGGGCAGAGATATTCAGGGTTTGCATTAACCAGCAATTTCCAGTATTTTACTGTTAAGTAAAAAAATCAACAATCTGTCCGACATTATTTGATTAAATCAGTTCTAAATTTGTATTTGTTTTGATTGCAGCACAGTGAGAGAGTGCTTTTGGTGTGCATGCATGTGTGTGTGTGTGTGTGTGTGTGTGTGTGAGAGAGAGAGAGAGGGAATGTGTGTGTGTATATGTGTGTGTATATGTGTGTGTGTGTGTGTGTTAGACAAGGAAGGGAGCTGGGTTTTTGCTAGTACAGCTTTAGCGGTAGCATGGACGGCTGCGTATCTGACCGGTTACAGCAATTTTCTCACCGGTTTCCGTGAACCACTTTCACCACCTTATAGATGTCACACCAGCTTGAAAAATGTCCAGGGTGATCGCTGGATATTGCACAAGCAGCACAATTGCTGTGACAGGGAAAGGGTTAATATATCAAGTTAGCGGCCATAGCATGTGCTTGTATCAAAGTCGCATTGCAGCTGTCTTAATTGCTTGTTCTTAATCCCTTCACTGCCACGATGTCACTTAAAAACAAGTAATACCCACTTGGAAATTTGAAACCTTTTAGGATTTTTTACTTCTTTTTCGCACGGCATGTGAAAGGATTTTCATCAAAACTCGTAGCATTAAAAGTAGACGCGTCATAGGACTGGAACATACTGTCTGCATGCGCGTCCATGCATCTTTCAGCCTGGAAATTTTCAGGCTGGGGCAGTGAAGGGGTTAATGCTGGCATGTTGCGCTTGTTTTAAATAAGTATATAACGTCTTGTTTTTGTTTGTTTGTTCTTCTGTGGATTATAAACACCATCTGGTTTATGTCATAGCTGTTTTTGTTTTGTTTTTTGTTTTTTTTGGGGGGGGTTTATCAGTGAGATTTTTAAGTAAATGCTTGTTTATGGATAATGTATATCAGTTTCAGTGCATTATAGTAATATCAAACAAGTATGCATTTGTGACTTGGTTTTTTTTTCATTTTTTAAATATTTTTTTTAAAGAGGTTTTTTAGATCAAAACTAAATGGTTAAGACTTTTTCTTTCTTTCTGTGATCAGTGAAGATGTTCTGTTTTTTGTATTTTTATGCCATGTTTATTCATTCCCATGTGCTGTGTGGATTTTGTAATTTTGTAAAACTGGTCAATTTGGGGAAAAAATCAGATCTGTATGATGGTGTTTGTGCTACGTTTACATATTTATTCAGTGTTCTGTGTTAAAACATTTGTTTTGCTGCACTCATGCATGAGAATCTTTCTGTCAGTAGGCGAGAGTTGACTTTTTGAGGGAATGAGAAGTCCTGCAAAATCCAACTATGATGGTGTGTGTTGAACAGCAGTTTTGCAGAACTTCAGACAATTTCATGACATCACATTCTCATGTCTCTGCATTTCATTGAATCATTTACTGAGCTTAAATGGTTAGCCATTATTTTTACACATTTTTTTGTGGTTATATGCTTGTTATTGTGGAAAAACTGAAGCAAAAGTTATATCTTTCCTTCTGAAGTTTGTGTGTGTTTGTGTTGAACAGAATAAATGTTGATACATATCTTACACACACACACACACACACACACCACACACACACACACACACACACACACATAAGATAATGCTGTTAAATTTATTCAACACACAAATTTCCATCTTACGGTCTTTTGATTTCAAGGTTTGTAACAGACAATATATATATATATATATATATATATATATATATATATATATATATATATATATATATATACACATACAGAAATCTCATGTACTTTATCCTGGACAGCAGTGAGATCAGTCAGCTTTGTGTAGCCAAGTACATCAGACAAACTATTAGGTCTGAAGAAGAAAAAAAGAAAAAAAGGGAAAAATGAAAGAAGAAGAAAAGAAGAAAAAAAGGAAAAACAAACAAAGATTTTATTGAAGCTGCAGTTTGTTACAGCACTGGTAGAAACTCAGTTGGTGAATTTGACCACCTAGTGGAGCCCATTTTATTGTGAACCAAACAAACATAAACTGCAGAATACTTTGTTGTGTGTGTTTGGGGGGGGGGGGCAACGAAGCATTCTGTTTCGGTGCAGCAAACAGAAACAAAAAATCAGCATACTTTTTGTAAATATTTTTTTTTAAAGGAAACTTGAGCATTCCCATGTTGAGCATAAAAACAGAAAAAAAAATGTCATGGATTTTGAACTGTAGCGAGTGAACTGAAACGGCCTTATTACCATTATTTAGTCTGGTACCTTTACTGAAGCTTCTTTACCAGTGTAACAAAGTCTGGTAGCTCTACTGAAGCTTCTTTACCAGTGTAACAAAGTCTGGTAGCTCTACTGAAGCTTCTTTACCAGTGTAACAAAGTCTGGTAGCTCTACTGAAGCTTCTTTACCCCATGTAACAAAGTCCTGGTAGCTCTACTGAAGCTTCTTTACCCCATGTAACAAAGTCCTGGTAGCTCTACTGAAGCTTCTTTACCCCATGTAACAAAGCCTGGTAGCTCTACTGAAGCTTCTTTACCCCATGTAACAAAGTCTGGTAGCTCTACTGAAGCTTCTTTACCCCATGTAACAAAGTCTGGTAGCTCTACTGAAGCTTCTTTACCCCATGTAACAAAGTCTGGTAGCTCTACTGAAGCTTCTTTACCCCATGTAACAAAGTCTGGTAGCTCTACTGAAGCTTCTTTACCCCATGTAACAAAGTCTGGTAGCTCTACTGAAGCTTCTTTACCCCATGTAACAAAGTCTGGTAGCTCTACTGAAGCTTCTTTACCCCATGTAACAAAGTCTGGTAGCTCTACTGAAGCTTCTTTACCCCGTGTAACAAAGTCTGGTAGCTCTACTGAAGCTTCTTTACCCCATGTAACAAAGTCTGGTACCCCTACTGAAGCTTCTTTACCCCATGTAACAAAGTCTGATACCCCTACTGAAGCTTCTTTACCCCATGTAACAAAGTCTGGTACCCCTACTGAAGCTTATTTACCCCGTGTAACAAAGCCTGGTACCTTTACTGAAGCTTCTTTACTCCGTGTAACAAAGCCTGGTAGCTCTACTGTAGCTTCTTTACCAGTGTAACAAAGTCTGGTAGCTCTACTGAAGCTTCTTTACCAGTGTAACAAAGTCTGGTAGCTCTACTGAAGCTTCTTTACCCCATGTAACAAAGTCCGGTAGCTCTACTGAAGCTTCTTTACCCCGTGTAACAAAGCCCGGTAGCTCTACTGAAGCTTCTTTACCCCATGTAACAAAGCCTGGTAGCTCTACTGAAGCTTCTTTACCCCATGTAACAAAGTCTGGTAGCTCTACTGAAGCTTCTTTACCCCATGTAACAAAGTCTGGTACTTTACTGAAGCTTCTTTACCCCATGTAACAAAGTCTGGTAGCTCTACTGAAGCTTCTTTACCCCATGTAACAAAGTCTGGTAGCTCTACTGAAGCTTCTTTACCCCATGTAACAAAGTCTGGTAGCTCTACTGAAGCTTCTTTACCCCATGTAACAAAGTCTGGTAGCTCTACTGAAGCTTCTTTACCCCATGTAACAAAGTCTGGTACCCCTACTGAAGCTTCTTTACCCCATGTAAACAATAGTCTGGTAGCTCTACTGAAACTTCTTTACCAGTGTAACAAAGTCTGGTAGCTCTACTGAAGCTTCTTTACCCGTGTAACAAAGTCTGGTACCTTTACTGAAGCTTCTTTACCCCGTGTAACAAAGCCTGGTACCTTTACTGAAGCTTCTTTACCCCGTGTAACAAAGTCTGGTACCTTTACTGAAGCTTCTTTACCCTGTGTAACAAAGTCTGGTAACCCTACTGAAGCTTCTTTACCCCATGTAACAAAGTCTGGTAGATCTACTGAAGCTTCTTTACCCTGTGTAACAAAGTCTGGTAGCTCTACTGAAGCTTCTTTACCCTGTGTAACAAAGTCTGGTAGCTCTACTGAAGCTTCTTTATCCTGTGTAACAAAGTCTGGTAGCCTCTACTGAAGCTTCTTTACCCTGTGTAACAAAGTCTGGTAGCTCTACTGAAGCTTCTTTACCCCATGTAACAAAGTCTGGTAGCTCTACTGAAGCTTCTTTACCCTGTGTAACAAAGCCAGGTACCTTTACTGAAGCTTCTTTACCCCGTGTAACAAAGCCTGGTACCTTTACTGAAGCTTCTTTACCCTGTGTAACAAAGTCTAGTAGCCCTACTGAAGCTTCTTTACCCCACGTAACAAAGTCTAGTAGCTCTACTGAAGCTTCTTTACCCTGTGTAACAAAGTCTGGTAGCTCTACTGAAGCTCTACTGAAGCTTCTTTACCCTGTGTAACAAAGTCTGGTAGCTCTACTGAAGCTTCTTTATCCTGTGTAACAAAGTCTGGTACCTCTACTGAAGCTTCTTTACCCTGTGTAACAAAGTCTGGTAGCTCTACTGAAGCTCTACTGAAGCTTCTTTATCCTGTGTAACAAAGCCTGGTAGCTCTACTGAAGCTTCCTGACCAAGATTGAGCCGTATCACAGAAATCTAAAACAAGAATGACTGCTAGCATTCTAAAACAAGATCCAAACACATAAAAGGTTAAAAAGAACGCTATTTATTAGGACAAAACGTGTGAATTTTTGGGTGTAATCCCCTTTATTAAGGTACAAATCAACACTTAAGCAACAACTGAACGGTGAAAAATGATGAAAATTGAGATGGAGAGCTGATCCATTTATCGTTTTTGCCAACATTCTTCCAAGCTCCCCCAAAATATAAGAGGACTGGCTTTCCATCTCATTTTTCATCGTTTTTCATCGTTTAATTGTTGTTCAAGTGTCATTTTGTAGCTTGATAAAGGAAATTACCACAAAAATTTGCATGTTGTGTTTTGTCCTAATAAATAGTGTTATTCTGAGCCTTTTACATGTTTGGATCTTGTACTGTCACAGCAAAATGCATTGTTACTACGCACACATATCACGATTACACGATCATGTCCACTGAAAATGCACCGGCCTTTGCAATGGTGGACAAGGGAAAGGCATTTGCCTGAGCGAAGTTCTCTGCATGAAATTCAGGCAGGCGCATAGGTATGTTGTCCAGACACCATGCAGGTCAACCCCGTTGCAAAGCGAAACAGGCACTAGCGATGCTTTAGCAATGGATTTCAGTTTGGTTACACTGAGGGTAACATGGTCTAATTTGGCAACTGTCTGATTACGAATATGACTGGTGCATTTACCGCCTTCCCTTCACAGCACATTATGACATCCCTAATGAAAATGCATTCAACATTCTGTCTGCAGTCTTCGAGAATATCCTACAACATTCTATCTGCAGTCTTCATGAATATCCTACAACAGTCTATCTGCAGTCTTTATGAATATCCTGCAACACTCTGCAGTCTTCACAAATATCCTACAACATTCTATCTGCGGTCTTCATGAATATCCTACAACATTCTATCTGCAGTCTTCATGAATATTCTACAACATTCTACCTGCCGTCTTCATGAATATCCTACAACATTCTATCTGCGGTCCTCATGAATATCCTGCAACATTCTATCTGCGGTCTTCATGAATTTCCTGCAACATTCTATCTGCGGTCTTCATGAATATCCTGCAACATTCTATCAGCGGTCTTCATGAATATACTACAACAACATTCTATCTGCAGTCTTCATGAATATCCTACATTCTATCTGCAGTCTTCATGAATATCCTACAGCATTCTGTCTGCAGTCTTCATGAACATCCTGCAACATTCTATCTGCAGTCTTCATGAATTCATGACTATCCTACAACATTCTATCTGTGGTCTTCATGAACATCCTGCAACATTTTATCTGCAGTCTTCATGAATATCCAACAACATTCTACCTGCGGTCTTCATGAATATCCTACAACATTCTACCTGCGGTCTTTATGAATATCCTACAACAGTCTATCTGCAGTCTTCATGGATATCCTGCAACACTCTCTCTGCAGTCTTCATGAATATCCTAATCAACAAACCATAAGAGGGAGGTGAACAAACCTGTTGTAATTAGACACTGGTCAAAATCAGACCATCTTACCCTAAACAAACCAGTATTGTTGCCTTTTCAGGTAATACATGTTATCACCAGGTAATTATTGCATTTTAGCACTGCAGCCTCTCAGTGTTGAAGAGCGGAATCTCCCAAGGATAATTATAATTGTCCGCCACTGTGCAACAGTAACAAGAAAAAAGAAAAAAACTGCAAATAGCGATATACATTTGAATATTTTGAACATTTTGAATATACTACTCCCATTTCATCACCAGTAACAAACGCAATGGACAAAATCTGTGCTACTACTGCGGTGCTTAAAATGAATGAACAGACAACTCTCAATGTCATTTCCATGTACTTTCTAAATGGTAAGTGAGTAAGTAACTTGTTGTTTTACGCCCAGTCCACTTTCCAAACAGACCAAAAGGTGACAGCACTGACTGGGTGAAAGCCGTTGCACTGCCAAATAAGAGCAATGTGATTGTGGGAGATTTCAACGCCCATCCACCCTTTTGGGGAAAATGGATGTACCTCAGTGACTTGTAATCGACTTGTTGATAATATTGTGGACTCCAGTTTATGTCTACCTGTAAGTAAGTAAGTTGGTGTTTTACGCCCAGTCAACCAGCGCTGTTATATCAGGGCGATTATGTCTACTAATCGATGGTAGGACAGACAACCAGGATACCAGATGTTTCCACTCACAAAGGAGCTGCTGCAGATCCTTCACTTGTCACTCCTCATCTCGCAGTGAACTGTACATGGTATACAGAAAAAAACTGTCTGGGAAGTGATCATCTTCCTATTATAATTAATAATAGAGTTAAACTAGAACATAAAAGATGATGAGTCAAACAAATTAAGATAAGATTCCTAAGTTCCAACATAAGCACGCTGATTGGGAAGCATTTCAGGCATTCCTTCTATCTTCTGAAATCAATTAATAATAACTTTAAATAATTCTTATAAAGCGCTGTACTCTAAACAGAGTTAAACTCACTGCGCTGTACGAACATCTTGTGACAAAAACCACATTAACATACATTAATTTTCAAACAAACAGAATCTTCAATATTGTAGTCTAACATTAATCGGCCGTAAATGAAGATGCAAATATATCTACTATTCCAGTTTCACCAAGACAATTTTATTAGTAGCTGAACACTCCATACCCAGAATCAAAGACTGGTTGGTATTGATGGTATCTCGTATCAAACGCTGAACCACCTGCCTGTTAGCTGGAAACAGTTATTACACCCATTTTACCCACACAAAAATTGGGAATGAGTGAACAACTGCTGGTGAAGTTGACAAAATAAAACATCCCTAGAGAAATGTACTCACCTATACGACAACACACAAAAGAACAATTAAATCTACGTTTAGATCCTAATCATTGTTTTACTTCAACTCCTTGTCTATCTATTTCTTTACTTCCTTCTTCTTTTATTATCTTCTCTCTCTCTCTTCCTACACCAGATGAAGACCATGTGTCAAAAGCGCTTGTGTTTTTAATTGTTCTTTGTGTGTCGTCGTGTAGGTGAGTACATTTCTCTGGAGCCGTTTTATTCCACCAAACAAGTGTTGGTCAAATGAAACTCTTCCAAGTATCTGGAAGCAGTCGGTAATAATCCTGATTCTGTAGCATGGCGAAACAAGACTAGCAGTTGCCAGCTACAGACCACTTGCGCTCACATTGCATACTGGTATGATAATGGAAAAGACGATACTCAAACGGTTGCTACATTATCGAGAGAGAGAAAAGTACACAATCCCTGCTACTCAAGCAGGTTTCGGGAAAAGAGGATGTACAACTGACCATTTAGTCAAACTCACAAGTCATGTTAACAGTTTTCAAGGAGAAAAAGTATTCTGGCCACATTTGTTTACGTTAAAAAGGTGCGTGGCAGACAAGACTATAAACTGAAAAACATAGGGAATAACTGACGGTGATGTTCCACTATATTAAGAACTTCTTACCTGAAAGATGTATTTGCACTTGAGTAGGTAAGACATATTCATGTCACAAAAGAATTGATACAGGTATTCCAGAGGGCTCAGTTATTGCACCTATCTTATTTACCCTTCTTATACATGACCTCCCAAAACACACATATGGCTCAACATGCAGATGATATTGCAATTTGGGTTAACACAACTCTTAGAAAGTGTATGAATAAGAGAGTGGTAAGCCATGGACAAAAATTGTATCAATATGAAACGAATAACCTAACTGCTTACATGAAGGAAAACAGTTTTGAATTATCACGGGAGAAAGACATGTTTAATGCTTTTTAATAATGGAGAAAACCTGAAAAGCTTACCTCAGCTAGAAATAAGTAAACATGTTGCTTTACATCCACAGAAGCGAGATGTCTTGTTAGGGACGGGGAAAAGGGGGCAGGGGAGAAAGAGTGAGTGGCTCATGCACATGCACGCAATCCGACCCTCAAAAAACCGAGGAGGCCGTGGACCACCGTGGGGACCTCACCACTGCGCAGCAACTAGCGTACTCCGCTAATTGCTGTTTCAACTGCCGTGCTGAGCAGAGTGACAAAGCCAATGTCCGTAGCACAGCTGTTGAGGAACAACTGAAGCAAAAGACAAGTCTAACTTTCTGAGCCCAGCTCCACCTCCCTGCTCTTGATCTCTTCTGGGCTCGCTTGAGGGTCCAGCACCACCTCCCTCCTCTTGATCTCGCCTGGACCCGCAAAAGAAAGTCTTACTTCTTCGTGCGAGTCCAGCTCACCTCCCTCCTCTTGATCTCGCCTGGACCCGCAAATGAAAGTCTAACTTCTTCGTGTGAGTCCAGCTCACCTCCCTCCTCTTGATCTCGCCTGGACCCGCAAATGAAAGTCTAACTTCTTCGTGAGAGTCCAGCTCACCTCCCTCCTCTTGATCTCACCTGCACTAGCCTAAAGCTAGTATAACTTACTAATACACGATGTGTTTTTTTGTCTAACATCACCTTGCTGTGAACAGACAAAATAAAACAGTGACTGACTGATTGCCTTTTCAGTGGACAAGGTGCCATGTGAAAATGACAAATGCAAAAATTAAAAATACCCCCCCCCCCCTTCATAACACATAAATCCATGTATATTAAGTACCCATTTTTGTACACGTCTTTGGCAAGGTCACACACATACAAGCATATGTGCATGCATGCGTACACGCATGCACACACACACTCACACACACGCACAATCCCAAACAAATGAGGTTCAGGACAACAAATTACACACACCGGTATTCACCGATCTTGGCCACAGCTATTCTTTGTCACCAGTAGTGCCTTTAAATCACAGCTCAGGTAATTTTAACACGTAATGTAAATTAGGTTCTCATTTCTTTTACATCTCTCTTTGACACGGTCACACACCTGATAGCATTATTATGTGCATGCATGTGCATGCGCGTGCGCACACACACACACACACACACACACACAATACCAAACAAATGACAGCAAATTACACACACCAGCATTTACCAGTCTTGGCCACAACTATTCTTTGTTACCAGTAGTGCCTTTAATCAAAGCTCAGGTAATTTTAACACGTAATGTAAATTAAGTACTCATTTCTTGTACATCTCTCTGTGACACGGTCACACACCTGCAAACATATGTGCATGCATGTGTACACCCTTGTGCCCACACACACACACACACACACACGCAACCAAACAAATGACAGCAAATTACACACACCAGCAGTCACCAACCTTGGCCACAATATTCTTTGTCACCAGTAGCGCCTTTAAATCACAGCTCAGGCATTTGGATCAGGATAATTTCTTTTCCTCTACGCGAGACACATATGATGATCACTTTTATATATAGCGCTATTACATGGTATGGAATTTGAGTGACCCAAAAGAAAAAGAAGAAGTTTATGATTGATTGATGTTCGCTTATATAGCGCTATTCTCCGCTCTCTTGAGCAGACTCACTGCGCTCGCATGTGGTTCTACATGAGTGACTAGCTTTTTATAGCGTGTTTTTGAATATCCACCGAAGTGGTGTACTTACAGCGCTGGCATGGATGGTGCCACATGAAACTGCAGCCATCTCGGCGCAAGTTCTGTGTACACCATACAACCATGCACCATGTCACTTCATGCAAAGCCACATACGTAAGGTGTATGCGTGTTTAGGTGTAAACTGCCACCTGCACTTTTGGCAGAATGACCGGGACCTTTTACGTGCTACTGCGTATTACAAATAATAAAGTTCTTTTGTATTTGTATTCTCTGCTCTCAAACAGACTCACTGCGCTTTTGCCACGTGCTATTCTAAATGAGCAACTGTTGCTTTTTATGGCACATTTTTTAATATCCACTTAAGTAGTGTACCAAACAGCTCTATTTGGTTGTTACATGCCTGGTGCCAAGCAAAACTGATACCAACTCAGCATGTTCTGTGTACACCATACAACCATGCACTGTGTCACGTCACTTCATGCAAAGCCATGTACATTGGGTGCATGTGTGTTTAGCAGTAACCTGCCAACTGCACTTTTGGCAGAATGACTGGGATTTTTTTACATGCTACTGTGGTAACATGGGGGTGGAACGGATACTGAAATAAGAATGAGCACAAAAAGTTGACCCTGGAGAAGAAAATTCCCCCCACCGCTCCTGCATGTATATATAAATGTGCAGACATTAGCGCTCTAATTTCTCCATCATAAAAATTAATGTACTGCGTTTTTGTTTTGTTTTGGTATAATACTTTATGTAAATTGTTTTGGTAGGACTGTGCTCTACGTGTGTATAGAATATCATATTTAGTTAATATGTACCATGAGCGCTCAGGGCGCTGATGAGCGCGTGATAAATGTACATTATTATTCTTAATGCCAAAGGAGCAGGAAAGCTTGTCCTATGGACCATTCTTAAGAACGTTCACAAGGGAGGTCAGGTCAACAACACATAACACACCACACACACACGCAAAAATGAAACCGAGATTGGGCACAAAATCGACCTGGGGTCATTCTGAATGAGCTAGGTCACAGCAGGTCACAAGGTCAGCAGTGAGGAGGTAGAATTGTGTAAAAATGGCAATGTCGAATTTTGATCTCGTGATCTGCCGTGACCTAGTTCATAATAATGCGACCTAGCTCATTAAGAATGACTCCAGGTCCATACTGGGCCCAGCAGACCGTACCAGGCCTGTTGACACTAGAATACAGGTACGACTACGATCCCTGTGCAAACATGAAACAAAGCATACCTGCACAAACATCAAACACAAATTTGCGAAGTTAGTCCCTTCAGCATTGCCCCTCTTAAAAGAGCGCACGGCGGGAGAATTTTCTTCTCCAAGGTCCATTTTCTGTGCCGACACTCATTCCAGTATCCCTTCAATCCACCCCTGTGTAACCGCAGTCGCGTGTGAAAGATCCCCAGTCATTCTGCCAAAAGTGCAGGTGGCCGGTTACAACTAAACATGCATGCACCTTTTGTATGTGGCTTTGCGTGAAGTGACGCGACATGGTGCATGGTTGTATGGTGTACAGAGAACATGCCAAGAAGGCAGCAGTTTCACGTGGCACCAGCCACTTAACAATCAAACAGCGCCATAGTACCCCACTTCGGTGGATATTCAAAAGCACGCTATAAGAAACGAGTCACTTATGTAGAATCACATGTGAGTGCAGTGAGTCTGATCGAAAGCTGAGAACAGTGCTATATAAAAGCAATCAACAATAACAACAACAGCAATATAAGACTAGTACATGCAGGTATCATCAACCATTCTGCCTGATCGATACCGTATTAAAGAAAATACAAAAATGGAATGGACAGAAACAAACAAACATTTTTTTTAAAAATATATAAATGCATAATAAATCCAGTGCCATACGGCAGCAAGCTTCACATACCACCTACCAGTATCATCTTCTAGCTGCTCAACAAGAGCCATACAAAAAGAAAAAGAAAAAAAAAAGACGAACTCTTAACGAAAAACATTTGCGAGTTTTCTGGAAAAAAAGGCAGGAGATGGGACAACAAGCAGAAAAACGACAAGACAGAAAGAGCAAGGGGGACTAGGCAGAAAAGAAGAAAAAAACAAGAGAGGAGATAGGAAAGGGGAATCAAATGACAGCCCGGAGATTCCAGACAGGAGGGATGGGCATCAGACATCCCCGGTACCTCCCTTCAGGGCAGGGATTTTTTTTTAGGACACGACAATACACGATGATGATGATGATTTTTGTAGACTTGGGGAGTGCTCAGTGTCTATGTACAAGTCACGCTCACGGTGCAGTGTGTACAAGTCACGCTCACGGTGCAGTGTGTACAAGTCATGCTCACGGTGCAGTGTGTACAAGTCACGCTCATGGTGCAGTGTGTACAAGTCACTCTCATGGTGCAGTGTGTACAAGTCACGCTCATGGTGCAGTGTGTACAAGTCACGCTCACGGTGCAGCGTGTACAAGTCACACTCATGGTGCAGTGTGTACAAGTCACGCTCACAGTGCAGTATGTACAAGTCTACTCACAGTACAGTGTGTACAAGTCATACTCACGGTGCAGTACTGCAGTGTGTACAAGTCTACTCACAGTGCAGTGTGTACAAGTCATACTCACAGTGCAGTGTGTACAAGTCATGCTCACGGTGCAGTGTGTACAAGTCATGCTCACGGTGCAGTGTGTACAAGTCATGCTCATGGTGCAGTGTGTACAAGTCATGCTCATGGTGCAGTCAGCGCAGTGGTTCAACACTTGTCCAAGTACAGGCAAGTTCTTTTGCTACACAACAATACACTGAAGATGCGAATGCCCTCAAATACATCCGTCACGTAAGTAAGGAAGTTAGTGTTTTATGCCCAGTGAACCAGCGCGGATAATCAGGTCAATGCACATTTTGTCATCATATGTCATCCGTCACATAATTATCTGCAGCAGATGTCAAGTATCCTGTCACAAAAAAACTACTGCAACACAAAATGCCACTAAAACAGTAAACAACTGTCATGCAAATTCCACTAAAACATTACATGACTGACCTAAAATGTCACTGAAATAGTAAATGAGTCTAATTTGAATTTTTTTCAAACCAAAACAGCAAATGACTGATATAAAATGCCAAAACAGCAAATGACTGATATAAAATGTCATTACATAGTAAATAACACAAAACATCACTAAAACAGTAAATGACTGATATAAACGAGGAACAAAACGGGATACACCACAAAAGGTGAATGATTAATATGCAATGTCAATTAAACACAGAAAAACAAAAAAACACCACTAAAACAGTAACACTCTGACATAAAATCTTCGTTAAACAGTAAATGACACAAAACAACACTGCACAAAAACAGTAACAACCTGATATAAAATGTCAGTTAAACAGTAAATAACACAAAACGTCACTATGACACTAAACGACTCACATAAAATGACTCTAGACAGGGTGTGTACAGAAAAATCCTTTCAAAATGCACAAACCTTTTCACAAAACCTGGCACGATGCCTGCAATATGGCGCGGAAAAGCAACACAAAACTATGCAACTCTTCTGCACATCCGGTAAAGGGGTGCAACCCTTACTGGAGCCGATGGCCGACGCACTCTATCAAACAAAACTAATAGTCAGTGCGTTCTTTGTGATTTCGCATGGTGATTTTAATTTTATTTTTAACTGTTCGGTCTTGGGAAATGCAGTTTCTGACTGATAAGCTGATAGTTTTTCCTTAGCACTCTGAAGACCACAAAATTCACAAACTTTCACAGACCCCACTCAGTTTTCACAGACTGCCAAGGCCTTGAAAAGCGTATCCCATTTTTCCCAAACTTTCAAAGACTGTGTGAACCCTGCTAGAACAGAAAAAATGCCGAACGATCAAAGAGGCACAAAGTACACACACAGGTGGATGGAAGATCACTGCATACAATCGTACTTACATTTTCAAAATGGTCAAAACAAGAAGAAGAAGAAAAGGAAAAAAAGAAGAAAAAAAAGAGTTCAAAGTAAGGTTCCATCACTATGCAATATGCAAGCAAAGGGAGCAAATGCTGTTATGGAGAAATGTCCATAAACCAATCGAAGGGCAGAAAACTCCTCAAACCCAAGTTCCCTCCCTCGCCATCAGCAAGAACTGTGCACAGTTTTCTCCAAAAGTACAGTGGGCAAGGTATACCTTGATACGGAACAGAGGGGCAAGGTATACTTTGATACGGAAAAGAGGGGCAAGGTATACTTTGATACGGAACAGAGTGGCAAGTAGACTTTGATACAGAACAGAGGGGCAAGGCACACTTTGAAATGGAACAGACACATTTTCACACTGGATGGGGCATTAATACTACTTGTTTCTTGTTGTTTTTGATTCAGCCATATTGGGAAAATATGACCAAAACTTGAGAAGAAATGACCCCCTGCTGTATTTTTTAATTATTTTTTAAATTCCATTCCTGTTAGAAAGGCCCAATTCGATTCAGTTCCCCTTTAATCGTCCTTCTCCATTTTCTTTCTGCCATTTTTGACCGCGCCGTTGGACTCCTTCTCCAGGGCCAGAACTTCGTCCAAAGGACCCTTTCCTTCGAAGGAGCTGGGGTTGCGGAAGGACCCCCCGATGTGATCCCACAGCGTGAAGAACTGGCCGTAGTTGTAGTTGTAGAAGAGGTGGTGGTCGGTGTGGTGGGCGCAGCCGTTGACCAGCGGCTCCAGCAGGGTTGGGACGCGGTAGTCGCCGTCGTGGATCGACACCGTCCAGATGTTGACAAAGATGAAGAGGCCCAGGTAGGTGATCTGTCGGGGACAGTAAAAAAAGAAAGGGGTAGGCGGAAGGCGAGAGAATCAGAAAAAAGAAACTGTAACAACTCATTTCCCTTTGTTTTCTTTTTTTTTTTCTGCCCGACAGACATACCAAACCCCCCCACCTTTTCCCGGGGGAGCAAAACCCCAACAAAACAGCACCTTTTAAACGAGGGGGACAGCGACCCCGGGAAACCCCCCTTGGCAGGGGAAAGACGGACACACAGACAGAAAGACGGCCACCTCACCTTGTGCAACGAGAGACAGATAGAAAGATGGACATCTCGCCTTGTGCAGGGGGGGACTGACACACAGACAGAAAGACAGACATCTCACCTTGTGCAGGGGAAGACAGACATACAGGCAGAAAGACAGACACCTCACCTTGTGCAGGGGGGACTGACACACAGACAGAAAGACAGACATCTCACCTCGTGCAGGGGAAGACAGACATGCAGACAGAAAGGCGGATACCTCACCTTGTGCAGGGGAAGACGGACACGCAGACAGAAAGACAGACATCTCACCTTGTGCAGGGGAAGACAGACATGCAGACAGAAAGACAGACACCTCACCTTGTGCAGGGGAAGACGGACACACAGGCAGAAAGACAGACACCTCACCTTGTGCAGGGGAAGACGGACATGCAGACAGAAAGACAGACACCTCACCATGTGCAATGAGAGACAGACAGACAGACACCTCACCTTGAGCAGGGGAAGACAGACGTGCGGACAGAACGACGGACACCTCACCTTGCGCAATGAGAGAGAGAAAGACGGACACCTCACCTTGAGCAGGGGAAGACAGACATGCAGACAGAAAGACAGACACCTGACCCTGTGATGGGGAAGACAGACGCAGAGAGAGAAAAGACGGACATCTCACCTTGAGCAGGGGAAGACAGACATGCAGACAGAAAGACGCACAGAGAGAGAAAAGACGGACATCTCACCTTGTGATGGGGAAGACAGACGCAGAGAGAGAAAAGACGGACACCTCACCTTGTGATGGGGAAGACAGACGCAGAGAGAGAAAAGACGGACATCTCACCTTGTGACAGACAGACATACAGGCAGAAAGACAGACACCTCACCTTGTGCAGGGGGGACTGACACACAGACAGAAAGACAGACATCTCACCTCGTGCAGGGGAAACAGAAAATGCAAAACAGAAAAGGGGGATACCTCACCTTTTGGGAGGGGAAGACGGGCCCGCAGACGAAAAAACAGAAAATCTCACCTTTTTGCAAGGGGGAAAACAGACCTGCAGACAGAAAGACAGCACCTCACCCCTTTTTCAGGGGAAAACGGACACACAGGGAGAAAACAGACAAACCCCCCCACCTTTTTGCAGGGGAAGACGGACATGCAGACAGAAAGACAGACACCTCCCGGGAAAAGAAGACAGACCCGACAGACACCGCCCCCCGGGAAGGGAAACATGCAGACAGAAAAACAGACACCTGACCCTGTGTGGGGAAGAAAGACGCAGAGGGGAGAAAAGACGGGGCATCTCACCTTGAGCAGGGGGAAAACAGACATGCAACAGAAAGACGCCAGAGAAGAAAAAACGGACATCTCACTTTGTAAAAAGGGGGAAAACGACGCAGAAAAGAAAAAGACGGACACCTCACCTTGTGATGGGGAAGACAGACGCAGAGAGAGAAAAGAGGGCATTTACCGGACAGAACCCGACATACAAAAGGCCCAAAAAACAGACACCTCACCCTTTTGCAGGGGGGACTGACACACAACAAAAAAACAGAAAATCTCACCTCGGCAGGGGAAGACAGACTGCAGACCCCGAAAGGCGGATACCTCACCCTTTTGCAGGGGAAGACGGACACGCAGACAGAAAGACAGACATCTCACCTTGTGCAGGGGAAGAAAAAGACATGCGACAGAAAGACGACACCTCACCTTGTGCGGGGGAAAACGGACCCCACCCGGCAGAAAGACCCGACACCCCACCTTGGGGCAGGGGAAGACGGAACCCTGCAGACAGAAAGACAGACACCTCACCATTCAATGAGAGACAGACAGACGACACCCCCCACCTTGAGCAGGGGAAGACAGACGTGCGGACAGAACGACGGACACCTCACCTTGCCCAATGAAGAGAGAAAACGGACACCTCAACCCTTAAGGGAGGGGAAGACAGCCCTGCAGACAGAAAGACAGACACCTGACCCTGTGATGGGGAAGACAGACGCAAAAGAGAGAAAAGACGGACATCTCACCTTGAGCAGGGGAAGACAGACATGCAGACAGAAAGACGGACACCTCACCTTGTGATGGGGAAGATAGACGCAAAGAGAGAAAAGATGGCCCCCCTCACCCCTTTTGATTTGGGGGAAAACAGACATGCAGACAGAAAGACGGACACCTCACCTTGTGAGGGGGGGAAAATAGACGCACAGAGAGAGAAAAGACGGACATCTCACCTTTTGATGGGGAAAAACAGACACAGAGAGAGAAAAAGAAAAAAAAAACCTTGTGATGGGGAAGACAGACGCAGAGAGAGAAAAGACGGGCATCTCACCTTGTGCAGGGGGAAGGCAGAACCCTTTTCAGAAAGGAAAGGGGGGCACCCCTTTTACCTTTTTTTTGATGGGGAAGAAAAGACACACAGAGAGAAAAAGACAGACACCTGACCTTTGATGGGGGAAAACAGACACAGAGAGAGGAAAGAGGACATCTCACCTTTTTGATGGGGAAGACAGACTTTTTGACAGAAAAAACAGACCCTTTACCTTGTTTATGGGGAAATAGACGCACAGAGAAAAAAAGACGGAAAATCTCACCTTGTGTTTGGGGGAAAACCCGCAGAGAGAGAAAAGGGCGGAAAAACCTCACCCCTTTTGATGGGGAAGACAGACCAGAGAGAGAAAAGACGGACATCTAAAATTTGGGGGCAGGGGGGCGAATGCAAAAAACGGACACCCCACTTTGTGGTGGGGAAGAAAAGACACACAGGGGAAAAAGAAAGGCACCTAAACCCTTTTGATGGGGAAAAACAGACACAGAGGAGGAAAGACGGAATCTCACCTTGTGAAAGGGGAAAACAGACAGGGAAAACAGAAAGACAGACACCCACCTTGTGATGGGGAAGGGGTTTTAAAACACCCAAGGAAAAGACGGGGGGAATCATTGTGATGGGGGAAGACACGGGGAGAAAAAGGGCACCCCCTTTGTGGGTGGGGAAGGGCGACGCAGGGAAAAAGAGGGCACCTCACCTTGTGATGGGGGGAAAAAGCCCCCCAGAGCGAAAGGGGGGACATTGGGCCTTGTTGGAAAGGGGGAAGACCCCGGAGAGGAGGGGAGGGGAAAAGCGGGGGGGAATCTCCCGGGGTGGGGAAAACGAAAGAAGAAAGGGGGGGACTCCAAAATTGTGCGGGGGAAAACGGGTGGGACCGGGAAAAAAGGAACATCACCTTGTGCGGGGAAGAAAAAGCACAGGGGGGGAAGGAAGGAAAAGGCGGGAATCTCACCTTGTGCAAGGGGGAAAGAGGCGGGGGGGAGGTGGTAGGGAAAGGGCTGCGGAAAAAAGGGCCCTGGGGTGGAAAGGGTGGCTGGCGAAAGGGGGTTTTGGGGACCTTTCCCGGTGTGGTTTGGGGCTTTGAAAGGGGTTTTTTTCCCCGGGGTGGTGGAGGAAAGGGTGAAAGGGGATGGGGTTTGAAACCCAGGAAGGGGAAAAGGCCCGCAAACGGAACCCGTCAAACAAGGGGGCCCCGGGGATAAAAAATATAAAAAATTGTTTCAACTTCCTTGCTTTGCGTTTCCTGTTTCTTTTCTCTCTTTTTTTTTTCCTCATTTTTTTCTTCTTCTTTTTTTCTTTTTCTTTTCTTTTTCAGCATTTATATCTCACTCATATCTGCCGATGGAAAATTTGTGGCCACCAAACAGTGATTGTGCTAGGTTTTTCAAACCACGTACGGCATGTAATATGTAAATATGTCAAAAAAACCGCATATGAGTCAATCATTTTCACATCCATGTAAAAAGGAGAGTATAGCCTACAAAACGCACTCCTTTATAACAATCCGACTGGACCCCAAACTCCCTGCATACGCTCTGAATGACCCTGCATGCTTTCCCTTGATTTTCACATTATATATATATATTAATTTTAAAAACATATATATATTTACTATATATAATATATTATTATATATAGACTAAGTGCCAAAAGGTGGGTCTGCAATGGGTGACTTGGTTGTGCTGAGAATAAAAGATGTTTAAACAAATATTTTGTCATTAGTGTGGGTTGAATGTGTGTGAAAATGAACGAGGATATAGTTGAAATAATAGCAGCAGAAATTTTGAAGCGGGTTTGGGAAATATGTCCGTTAAAGTGTGATTTTACTGCTGAAATTCAACCACGAAAAGCGGACAGTGGCACAGAGCCCGTCTCTGTCGGCGTGGTTTGGTTAAAGAAAACAAGGAAAAATTATATTTATCACATCTGTTATGTTCGCGAAAGATCGTTTTACAAGATCCATGCATCAGAAAAACTTTTAACAAATTATGCTTTTGCAAAAAGCGTATCGAACTTTATTTGATCGGACGTCATCTGTGTCGTAATACGAAACACGAACTTTCGACAACAGACTGAAAACAACTCTGACCCTTGACATGAGCGGAAGTGACGTCATATGCACATCAGACTCGCGGTCAATCACTCGGCAGCTTTGAAAAGATTTAACCAAACAACTTTTGTTACATTAACAAAATTTGCCGCTCCTCAAATATTGTCGTAAGATATGACGTCCGACTATCTAACAAGTTGTGAGCGAAAAACAAACATTATAGGTTTACACTTGTCAACAAACACGAAGGTACCACGTGACACTTCCCGGTCACATTTGATTTGAATGGCGTCGAAGGAATCTTCTGCTGCGAACATTGAAAGGTACGTCGCAATTATTGTTGTGAGGGTGACGTCCAACCATTCTTGACGTCCGATCACAATTTTACACCGTTTATTTTATTAAATCAGCTAGTTAATAGTTATTTAGATGATCTTTTGTGTTCAGGTTAGAGCGCAGTAGGACGAAGTGTCGTTTTTAAGCAAGGGGGAGATTTGCGGTGGCTGACGTTGTGCTAGTATCGCAATGAAGAATTATATTGCAGCATGAGCTCTTGCTGTAATTTGGACGTCCGATCACCATGTGGCGTAAACTAACTTCCAGTTGCACAGTGCAGACATTTGTGAAATATGACAGTTGCCATCCCAACATTGCATAGCGCTTCGTTTGACAAGATCGACCTGTGAAATCGGGGACGGCCAGTAATAACATTAAAAAAATATTAAAAAATTACGAGGATTAAGTCGGTCGGACGTCAGGGTTACCCCAAAAGGGTGCTGATGACATTTGACACCTTTTTGTTTAAGTTTTGTAAGGCTACTAAGAGTCATTTACTGATGGTTTAGTAAGTACTCCTAGACTTTTTATTTTGCTTCTTTGGTTTTAGTTCAGGTTTGATACTTTTAATTTTATTGAATTATTCATTGTATTTTATGGATACATTATGTTTGTGATAGGAATTTTTGTTGATGTTTCTCATGGTGGTTGTTATTGTCTTATTATTTCAGACCAATAACTGCTGACATGACCAGGAGTAGGACAATATTGCCCCCGCTATGAGTATGACCTTGATCATCAACTCCTCATTCAGTAGCAGCACTGTGCCTGAAGATTGGAGAACCACACTTATCACACCTGTCTTTAAGAATGCTACCATTCAAAAAAGTTTCGACCAATTTCCTTCACAAGTGTCATCTGCAACTAGTGCAAGATCCTCGCATATTGTCATCAGTAGCATCATGCACTAAGACAACATCATCATAGCTCCTGAACAACATGGCTTCAGATGTGGTTGCTCATGAATGTGAAACCCAACTCCTTGGCCTAATCACTAAAATCAGTGAACTCGCGCATGACTTTCAGGCAGGGAAACTGGTAGACCTTGTGGCCTGCTTCACAAGTTGTCCCATTATGGGATCACCGGTAGAACAAACACATGGATCAAGAGCTTCCTGAGAGATCAACAAGCTGTCATGTTGATGGTATGAAGTCGAACTTTGTCCCATGGGACTCAGAGGTGCCTTAAGGCAGTGTTCTTGGCCCAGAATTGTTTGTCCTATACATCAGTGACCTAGCTGCCACAACAGCCTACCTCCAGACTGAGATCGTTTGAAGATGACGCCATCTGTCAGTGCCCCATCTCCACAGCTGAAGATCAAGCAATACTCCAAAATGATCTAAACAATTTCTGTATGGGTAATGAGAAAGCAGATGGAACATGTGCTTCTACCCGGACAGATGTGACATCCTAAGTGTTACTAAAAGCAAGAGGAAACACTACCATGTTCTGCATGGCCAGATGCTCAAGTCAGTCAACAGTACTCACTTCTTGGGTGTCACACTGACCTCAGACGCCACCTGGGAGACACATCAACATCACCAACAAAGCAAGCAGGACCCTGGGTTCTGGGAAGAACCCTGAAGATCAGCACCTCTTTAATAAAAGGCAAGGCCTACAAGGCAGTTGTCACACCAGTCCTGGAATATGCAAGCTCTATCTGGCACCCAAACAACAACCTGATCAACCGCCTAGAGTCTGTACAGCAAAAGGCAGCATGGTGGACACCACAGAGATGCTGCAGGATATCCAGTGTCAACAACATGCTGACTGGCTGACTAGGCTGACCATATCTCCAACATAGGTGCAGGAAAGCAAGACTGGTGAACTTTTATAACTTCCACCATCACCATGGCTCCATAGCCACTGACACCAAGTGAATAACAGGTGACTATCCTGTGCCCTCCTGTCAAGTGTCATACTGACTACAGGAAATTCTTTTTCCCAACGCAATCAAGAATTGGAATGACCTCACTGAGGATGTGGCTGCTGTGCCCACCCTTGAGACTTCTTGTTCACGTCTTCCAAAATCTGTACCTTCGGAGTATGCCATGCCCCCCAAGTAAGTAGTGTTGATGATGGCTAGGGTGCCAGTCAGGGTTTTCCCCCGGCAAGCAGCTGGATTGACCTAGTTGGAGATGTGACATACACAAAATTCAATGTTGTTTCATGTTTGTAAGAGTTTTTCTTTTTCTTAGTGCTGTGCTGTTTGGTGTGCTTTCTCTTGAAACATTCAAGGTGCAGTTTCTTTTTATACTGTAGGAGGTGGTATGGTGTTTTAGACTTCTGTTAAATGTTGTTGTTTTGACTGAAGTATGAGATAGCCAGTCAGAAGTGCTCAACAGGGTTAC
>JABMCL010002576.1:217500-227500 GCA_018857735.1 Alviniconcha marisindica
TTGCTGTGTTGGTGTGAGGCCTTTCAGGCACTAATTAGTTCCCTTTTGTGTTGATTCTGACTCTGATGTTGCAGTCACTCTGGGTCCTTTGTAGAAAAGTCACTCTGGGTCCTTTGTAGAAAAGTCACTCTGGGTCCTTTGTAGAAAAGTCACTCTGGGTCCTTTGTAGAAAAGTCACTCTGGGTCCTTTGTAGAAAAATCACTCTGGGTCCTTTGTAGAAAAGTCACTCTGGGTCCTTTGTAGAAAAGTCACTCAGGTTCCTGTGTAGAAAAAGTTACTCTGGGTCCTTCGTAGAAAAGCAAGCAGTGCCAGCTACTAGGGAGACACGCTTGGCCCAGGTTTCTTGTCAATAAAGATGACTCTGATGGTACTTAACTGCAGTCATCAGTGGTATGGAAGGCTTGACTGTACTGTGCAGAATTGTTCGATGGTACACTCTTCTTCTCTTCGTCTTCCCTAGAGTGACCGCCTTTACCATATTGAAGATTGTCACTATCAGGGTTGCACAACAACAAAAAACAAACAAAAACAAACAAAACAAAAAAAACTCTTACTTACAAACAAACTAGCATTGAGTTTTGAGTGTCCCACCGGCATTTCGCGGACAATGCTGCCATACTGGGAATTTTGGTACTTACCGCAAGCAACTGATTCAAGGAGTGGTGTCAGAATTTTACCAATTACTTGTACACCGATTTGCTTTTTCTCTCTTACGCCAGGTCACTGATTATTTTTGAGAAAAGTTTTTAAAACATCAATGATTCCACACAAGACAAGTCCCCTACTGGCCCTAGTAAGTTGGTAGACACGTTGAGAATGAATTATTGGGTAATATCCAAGGAGGCGGTCGGAAATTCCTGGGACATTTTAATTTTTTATACGCCATTTTAGGCCACAAATATCATCAGAATAATCCAAACAGGGTCATACGAAGCGAATAAACCTAAAATCTGCACCACAAAGTGAGTTTTATCATATTTGTGGCTTTCAGTATGCGTATGCTCCTCTGATACATTTGATCTAGATCTAGTTTCTGGGTAACCGTGCACGCATACACAGAGCTATTATTACGATTATTAAATGACAGTAATGGCCAGCTTTGTGGCCGATGGTCATTCACGGGAAAAGAAAGAAGAAAAGAGCTGATGTCGGCAAAACAATCGATCGTGTACTGAGGACTCACCCGTTTACAAACTGAATTATTGTTTTAAAACTCATGCCAGCAGATCGCGTCGGGGGTAACTTACCGGACAAAAACACCGCTGGACAGAAGAAGCACTTCGTGACTGTTTGCACGGAAAGAACCCAGAGTGGTGCCACTTTGGAAACTGCACCCTATAAATATCGGTGCTCTTGAAATTGTGTTCCCCATGTATATTACTATTTCCACCTGAAAAAATTCCACGGGAGTGGCTAATTTTGACGTCTATTGTAAATACAACGCAAAAGTTAATCATAAAATAATTTTAACTGTCATGGTAATATTCCGTTGGCCCACAAGACCCAAAAAGATGCAAATCCAAAAATACATAATACCGTTTTGGTAGGAAACAAATTGACTTTGAACCTTCGTTGCCGTCACCTCATGATAACTCGCTTTTCGTTGGTTGAAAAATCATCAAGCCACAAAACGTCGTCTGCTACAAGGATACAAGGATACAAGGATATTTATTTGCCAATGACATTTAAATGTGGATGTCAGATTCAATGTTGCTTTACGTCCTCAGAAACCATGAGGCTTATTAGGGCCGAGGAGCCCAGGACGGCCACCTCGACTTTCATACATGAGTGTCGGTTTTGGATGCATTGCAGTTATTTAATTTTGTAATATCACGTGATGATGTAGTCCCTGAGAGTTGTCGTTCCTTTCCAGGTGCAAGGTGCTGACGGTCACTTACTTTCACATTCTGAGGGAAGATTTGCAGTCCGCCGAAACAGCATGGCGTCAAGTAAGTTCCTGGCGTCTTTTATGTGTCGAGTACTTGGTAATCTTGAATCTTACGATATTTTTTTTTTTATTGCGCCTGGCTTTCTTCCGTAGCTGTATTTGGTTGGACTTCGTGAGTTGTGAAGTTAGAAACAGTGAAAGCAAAGATTATAAATGCACAGATTAACATGATGTTAAAATCCAAGAACAGTCTAACTCTCTGTCTCTCTCCAGAGTTCAAGCTGGCACTGGTTCAGTTGGCTGTGGGGGCATCCAAGAAGGATAATATTGCACGTGCAGTTGCCATGGTGAAGCAGGCAGCGGCAGCAGGGGCAAATCTTGTTGCCTTACCTGTGAGTATTTTTTTTATTTTTTTTAAACTTTAGTTTATGTTTCAAAATAACAAATGCACCATAAGTCACAGTTGCTTACTCAAAGACAGCTACAAGGCATCGCACACACAAACACACACACACACACACACGCACATATACACACACACACACACACACACACACACGTGCGCACATGCACAAATAAACAAATGCAAAAAGAACACACACACACACACAAACACAAAACAAAGTCCAAAACATCAAACCGAAAAGCAAATACACCTATACCCCTCCCCCACCCCTAAACCACACACAAAAACAAAGAAGGTTGAATGACACAACTATCCAGCTACATACAATGCGTCTTAAATAATTACAATGTTAGTGATTGAGCGAGTAAAAAAACAGCGACGTAGCATCCAAGCAATAACAGTTAATCAGTTCGAGTAAATCATTAGTCTTCCAGCAAAAGAGTCTTATAACAATGCCATCATGCGTTACAGGCATTTTCTTTAAATGTTATTTTCGAGTTATATTCTTCTGACATATCTTAGCTTAAGTTGTTTTCTGAACACAGAGACCAGCAGTACAGATTGCTCAAATTTACATCGATAAAGGTACTGCTTTACCTAGAGTATTAACCAAGAGGGATAATATTGCCCAATAGGCAACATCAGCAGGGACAATTCTTGTTGTCCTACCTATAAATATTAACCAGGAGGGATAATGATGGATAATGTTGCATGAGCAGTTGCCATGGTGAAGCAGGCAGCGTCAGTATAAGGGGCCAGTCTTGTTGCCCTTTCTTGTGAGTATTAACACGTTGCCAGGAGGGAGAAGGCTTTCATAGTTCAGGAGCTGTGTGAGAGTCGAGGTGGCCGTCCTGGGCTGTCCGTCCTAACAAGCCTTCTGGTTTCCATGGATGTAAAGCCATATTGAACCATGCGTCGGCATTGGTCTCAGCTTGTCCCTAATATGTCAGCCGACATCTGAGGACATTAAGCAACACTACCTACCCGAGAAGGCTTTGACCACTGATGTAAGTCTGACAAAGATGTGATAGTGCCCACATGTTTGCAGATTTTGCCCATTTTTTTTCTCTCTCTCCTGCTCACGTGCAGTTAGTCTGGTCCCTTTGTGCACTGTGTGAGTGTGCACGTGCATGCATGTAGTGTGCGTGTATGTGTGCACACCCGCACGAATGCTTACGTGCATGCGTCCGTGTACGTGCATGTGTGTGTACGCGTGTGTGTATGCATGAGTATGCGCATATGACTCTGTGTGTGTGTGTGTGTGTACATAATGATGAGTAACTGCTAAACCTGCTGCTAATATAATAGATATAGCATGATGACATATGATGACATTCTGAGGCTCTGTGTGTGTGTGTGTGTGTGTGTGTGTGTGTCCAGATTTTGCCCTGTAAATCTAAGTCAACTGTGGTGAAAACTATCCTTCCACAGTCATAAGGTCCAAGTTAAGTTTTCCAGCGGGGCCGATGCATACCCACAATCCTTGCAGTGCCTGTGTGCAGGAGTGCTTCAACTCCCCGTATGGAACAAACTACTTCCCAGAGTACGCAGAGCCTATTCCTGGACCATCAACCGATGCTCTGGCTAAGGCAGCCAAGGACAACGGCATCTTTCTGATTGGAGGTACTTTGGGGTATTCATACAGATCATGGCTATGTTATAATATATATTTTTCATATTTCGCTTCTGTATGTGTTCAGGGGAGATAATTGACATGTTTTCTGATTTGATAAATTAAAAAAAATTAACATGGGATTTTTCTCGGTCACTGATTAACTTTAAGTGAGGTCTTTCAAATTTGGCATACTCTGTTAGAACCTTGCTTGGAGTCTACAGATTCAAATCAGGGTTGATGACCTTGACTTTGTTTCAAGGTCACAGGTATGAGTCAGCTACAAAAACTGCAAGTTGCGTGGGCTTTGGGGGGTGGTTTTTTTTTTGCCCCTTCAGATTCTTGTTCATTGCAGCTTAAAGCTAAACATTGCGTGATTGCTAGTAATGCCACATGCATTAAAAGAAACGTGCGCAATTTGCTGCCGTCTTCACTGGGAGGCGCTGTACTGTACCACGAAGCCACGACCTCTTGTTCCAGGTTCCATACCAGAAAAATGCTCTGATGGGAAGCTGTACAACACCTCCACCATCTACAATCCTGCAGGCAGTATGATCGGCGTACACAGAAAGGTAATCCACTATGATGATCATAACAATAACAATAATAGTATACTTTATTCATCCCAGCGGGAAATTAAAGCTGTTGTTCAATCTTGCACATGAGCACACAATGAAAATTTGAATTGCCCGTATCTCAATAATTCAAGGTGATGAAACACACATGATGTGGGGCTCAGTGTCCTCAAATGTATGGCTGACATGTTAGGAACAAGTAATCACTATAATAATAATGAAATAGTTATTAAGCTCAAACGTCTAACAGTAACAATGAAATATAGCTTGGCCCTTTTGGTTCAGAATTCAAACATAAACTGTGCCCGCTTTGAGACTCCTCATGTGGAAAACAACAATAACAATGACTACAAGCAGTTCAAATCACAAGAAGCTAAACGGGCCAAACTTACATTGCACACAAGAACATATGCACACAAACGTATGTACACACACATGCACACACACAGGCACGCATGCACCTCTAACATGAAAACAGGCCCCCCCCACTGAACAGAATCCCTCCCTTTACCACGAATATTAACCATTTTACTGCCATGATGTCACTTGAGAATAGCCAATAAAAGTTGGAAATTTGAAATCCTTAAGCCCTCTTTTGTTTTTGTTTTTCGCATGAGCATGTGAAAGGATTTTCATCTAAGCCCACTCTGTCAAAATTAGATTTGTTATAAGACTGAAAAATATACTGTTTGCAGGCGCATATGTGCACGTTTCAGCCTGGAAATTTTACAGGCTGGGGCAGTGAAGGGGTTAAGTGCAATCAGTTTCAGTCAGTTGCTCTCTGTCTCCCTCCTTCTGTCTGTCTGTCTCTAACATTAATGTTGTTGCACGTTTGTGCTACACTTTCAGATACATCTCTTCGACATTGACGTTCCGGGCAAGATCCGCTTCCAGGAGTCGGAGTCCCTCAGCCCCGGCAGCAGCCTCACCTGTTTTGACACCCGTAAGCATACCTGCTGGAACGCCCAGCCTGCGGCAGACCAAAACATGACTTGAAAATTGGCATTTTGTGTAAACTTTTGTCGGCATAAATAGCAAGATCCAAACACAAAAAGGTTCAAACGAACGCTTATTTATTTTAACACAGACACACAGTGTGCAAATTTTCGGTGAAATCCCCTTTATCAAACCACAAAACGACACTTAAACAACAGATAAACGGTCAAAAACTATGAAAAATGAAAGAAAAAGACTTGCCTTATTTTGCTTGAGTTTTTACAGCTTGTTCAGTGCTTGGAAGATTGTTGGCATCAACTGAAAGTCCCTTGATATTTTTTTGCCCTACAGCCCCAAAATTAAAGGAGAACAAAACATGACATTTACTATCTGTGCAAAACATGAAACGCAAATGCCCAGAGTTTTTTTTTGTTGTTCACGTATTCGCATGCTGTGGTTTGTCCTAATAGTGTTCTTTTGAACCTTTTATGTGTTTGGGTCTTGTTTTAAGAAGGCTAGCAGTCATTCTTGTTTCAGATTTTTGTTCACATACTGCTAATGCTGTTGCTGCGATTTCTCACCAGCGTACTGCAGGGTGGGCGTGGCCATCTGCTACGACATTCGCTTTGCTGAACTTGCCCAGCTGTATGCGCAGAGAGGTGAGTGCTCCATTCAGGACGTCTGGTATCTGCACGCTCAGGAAACCCCATATGCCCTCTGATCCCATCTTTTAGAAAGTTTCTTCACTGCTGTCTCTCATATGTTTCAAGTGTTGGAGTGGGAAGCCCACACTGGCCTGTGTCAGTATTCTATGCTGCTTTTGCTTCAGGTGTGGTATACTTGGCTTTGTGCACACATGTACTGTCTCAAGCTCCTCAACACTTAAGGCTAAATACAGTATTAACTTGCTGAGAGAAGAAGAAAAAATAAATAAGACCAAGTTGAAGTTTGTGTTTGGATCTCTTCTACATTTGTACCGGTGTATGTATATAATAATAATAATAATAATAGGGAATTTACAGAGCAATTTCAGAGACTCAAAGCACTTTACAACATTACAAGTCAGTGGCGTATAAAGAAGCGAAGAAAACGGAGAAAAATTAACAAACACTTTTTTATTTTACTTAGCATGGTAAAATACACACACACACATACAACACACACACACACACACTGATATGCGACTGGTGTGTGTGTGTGTGCTCATGCATGCGTGAGCGAGTCTCTGTGGGTGCGTGGGTGTGTGCATTCATGTTGTATGCGTTGAATTTTGACAATATATATTTGTAAAGAACGCGTAAGCGCTTAGGGCCTGTGCGGGTTAGGCGCTCTAAGTATTCATTATTATTATTATTATTACACACTCACACACACGCACACACACACACACACACACACACAGATATTCATTTTGACTTCTGTTCTTTAACCTGCACCAATGAGGCAGAACCTCTAGAAGAGCGAACCCTCTCAAAACGTATGCTGTCATGGTATGCTTTGACCAATCAGGCTGCAAGTTGCTGGTTTATCCCGGCGCGTTCAACATGACAACGGGACCGGCACACTGGGAACTGCTGCAGAGGGGGAGAGCACTGGACAATCAGGTGTACGTGGCGACTGTCTCCCCTGCCAGGGACGAATCAGCGTCCTACGTAGCCTGGGGGCACTCCACGGTGGTGTCGCCATGGTGAGTCCTCGTGCACTTGACCAGCGGTGAATTGCTTACTTGTTTAATGAGCGGATTGATTCATCAGTTAGTAAGTAAGTAAACATGGTGCTTAACGTCCACAGAAACCGTACGGCTTATTAGGGACAGGGAGAAGGGATGGGGTATAGGGGGGGGGGGGGGGGGGGGGAGGAGAGGGAGATTATATACCTATCGCTACACTGTCACCACCAGAATGATTCCTGCATTAAGATGGGCAGCATGAGAGCCATTTTAATGTTTCAATAGGAAGTGATGGACAAAGTCACAAGACAGTGTCCACAAACCACAACCTTTTTTGAAGAGAAAGGAGAGCCGAAGCAGTATCGAACTGAGGTCCTTCCGCTTACCAGCCTAACACCTTACCACTGGGCCAAACCGGCTCACGTTTTCATCAGTTAATTTTGGCGTGTATTTATATAGCTGTTGTGTTGCCATGGTGAGTCCTTGAGAACTTGACAGTCAAATACTTGCTTGCTTAATGAGTAGATTGATTTGTCAGTTACCCTTGACATTATGTATTTATATAATGTATTAAATTGTTTCTCTCCGATACCTTTTGAAAATACATAAATTAAATGTAAGGGTTGATGATACATCATGTTTTAGCCATATATGCCTTTTTAGCAAAGGCAGTATTGTAGGGACTAACTCTTCAAAAAAAAAATTGACATTTGTTGTGTACGTAAGTTTTAAGTTTGTTTTTGCATTGGCTTTTTGGATTGATTTGAGTAGTTTTTCGTATGAGAAGAAGTTAAATGTTTTTTTACTAATGACAGTTTGATTGTCTGGTAGTGACCTGTGTGGTTGACAAAACACTAAAATCCAACCATGAACTTTGATTTTAACAGTGTAGTTTTTACACGCATGCCAGGTGAGAGTTACCATCGGCGATTTAGGTCTTTGTTGTTGTATTTGTGTTACGTATTTTGAGCGCTAATGAACTCCCCTTTGTTTGTTGTTGATTCTGCACGAGTGTAGCGATTGATCGATTGGTTGGGAGGTGGGTAGGCGACACTTTGTAGTGTTTGTGATGCTCCTGCTGTTGCTTTGAAGAAGAAGAAGTACTGCTCAATCCAGTCGATCAGAAAAGCCTGTTCGATCCAAGGCAAACAACTGAAATATGTCCTTGCTGTTTGTGTGGCTAAGAAGACTAAGAAGGACTGCTATCTTGGTGTAAAATATCTTTGATGGACAGGTCTCATTCCACTGTTTTTTTGTTTATGCTTTTGATTGACTTGAGAAACGGTTTATGAGAAGAGTTTTGAAATGTGCACAATTTACCTGTATAAAAAAATAAAAATAAAAATTTGGGGGGATATGGCCATATTGGAAAATGGATACAGGAAAACATAAGTTTGATGAGATTTTGTTGTTGTGTAAAACAGCAAAACGATTGAAAAACTTGAGAACAAGCAGCCCACCGACACACGCCATTGCCAAGTGCACATTGACTGGCCTAGTGCAATAGGCTAAGAAATCTCGTCGGAAGTGAGATTTTAACTAGTTGCGCATGTGTATTTTGCACATCACTGCTTTTTCCTTCCAGTGCTACACATGCCAGTTGGAATTCAAAACGCCGCTGCCACCAGCGAAATAAAAAAAGACCCTGGCCTGCATAAGGGAAATACAGGTTCACAAACTCTGGACTAAGGTTTACTCCCAAAAGGGGTTGACAGCTGTGTTATGACAGAGTTTGATTGTCATGAAGTGACCCTGTGCGGTTGACATGAGGTTAAAATCCGATTTCTAACGAACTAATCACCATTTTTTGTCAACAGGGGGGAGGTGGTAGCAAAAGCGGATCACAAGGAAGAGATCGTCTATGCTGATATTGGTAAGATTCTTATCCAGTAGATTTAGTTTATTCATGTCTGTCATGTTTAGGCATGGATATTGTTAGCTTTTTAGTGGATTTTTGCCGCAAAACTGCCTATGTTCTACCATGTTCAGTGATGCATGTATAAATGGTTTGCATTCATTGTGTTTACTTGAGTTTTTGTTTGTTTGTTTTTCTTCCCCTCAAATAATACTTTGATGTATCACTAGAACTGTGCTTTAGATGTGTACATGATACTGTCTTTAAGTCAGTATGTTAGGGTTCATGTTAACTAGTAATTTCTGGTATTTTGCCAAATAAGCTCAGCATATACTGGAAACAAAATCAGCAATTGGTCCGGCTGTTATTTGGTTTGACTGGTTCATGAAAAGACGCACCAGAAAACAACAAAACTCAGAACAGTGAGAGGGTGTGTGGCCTGTGTGTGTGTGTGTGTGTGTGTGTGTGTGTGTGTGTGTGTGTGTGTGTGTCTGTGTGTGTGTGTGTGTGTGTGTGTGTGTGTGTGTGTGTGTGTGTGGTGTGTGTGGTGTGAGTGAATGAGAGAGGTGTGTGTGTGTGTGTGTGTGTGTGTGTGTGTGTGTGTGTGTGGTGTGAGTGAGTGAGTGAGTGAATGAGAGAGCGTGTGTGTGTGTGGTGTGTGTGTGTGTGTGTTTGTGTGTGTGTGTGTGTGTGAGTGAGTGAGTGAATGAGAGAGTGTGTGTGGTGTGTGGTGTGTGTGTGTGAATGAGTGAGTGTGTGTTGTATGTGAGTAGAGTGAGAGTGTGTGTGTGTGTGTGTGTGTGTGTGTGTGTGTGTGTGTGTGTGTGAATGAGTGAGTGAGTGAGTGAGAGTGAGAGAGTGTGTGTGTGGTGTGAGTGAGTGAGAGAATATGTGTGTGTGTGTGTGTGCATGCGTGTGTTCTCAGCAGGAAAGGGAGCTAGCTGGTTGCTATTACAGCTCTTGTAGTACTAGTATGGACAGCCATGTATCTGACCAGTTACAGTGATTATCCGACCAGTTACAGTGATTATCTGACCGGTTCCAGTGATTATCCAACC
>JABMCL010002576.1:232500-247500 GCA_018857735.1 Alviniconcha marisindica
TGCAAATTGTTGCATGAATTTGTTTTGCACTTATTGCTGCCGAAAAAACAAACATACAACAACAAAAACAACACTTTTTATATGCCTTTTCTTCTTTCTTTCTTATTTTATTTTATTTTCATTTTTTTATCGCTCGGCATCGCGCAGCAACTAGTGTACAGCGCAACTGCTGTCCCAACTGCTATGCGGAACAGAGTCACGAAGAAAATGTCCGTAGCTTCGCCGCTGGGAAACAATCGAAGCAAAAGAAGTCCAACTTTCAAGCCCAAGCTCTTGATATAGTCCCTTCTGGGCTAACTTGTAGATCCAGCACCACCTCCCTCCTCTTGATCTCGCTTGGACCCGCAAAAGTGGAGTCCTCTTGAAGTAAGTAAGTAAACATGGTGCTTAACGTCCACAGAAACCGAACGGCTTATTAGGGACGGGGAGAAGGGGGGAAGAGGTTATGGAGGTGGGGGGAGAGGGAGACTATTATACCTATCGCTACACTGTCGCCTCCAGAACGACTCCTGCGTTAAGAAGGGCAGTGGTGAGAGCCATTTTAATGTTTCATTAATTGTGAGGGACGAAGTCACAAGACAGTGTCCAGAGACCACAACTATTTCTGAAGAGAAAGGAGAGCCGGCCGAAGCGGATTCGAACCGAGGTCCCTCTGCTTACCAGCCTGACGTCTTTACCGCTAGG
Source organism: Alviniconcha marisindica (assembly GCA_018857735.1). NCBI lineage: Eukaryota > Metazoa > Mollusca > Gastropoda > Provannidae > Alviniconcha > Alviniconcha marisindica. The sequence goes on from JABMCL010002576.1 coordinate 233,185, forward strand.
CCAAACCGTCTCACCCTCCTCAGTCTTGATCTCGCCTGGACTCTGCTTATCTTATTTTTGTGTCACTATCGTCTGCGCCCCTCGCGGCTAAGTTTGCTCTCCATCATCGTCTGCGCCTCCCCAACCCCTCCCCCCACACACCCCCTCACACACACACACACCCGCACCCCCCGGCGGCCGGTACGAGCACAGGAGCGTCACAGCCGGGCACTGAAAGCCTTGGTGACAGCTGATGTTCCTTGGGGACGCAACCGCGCCTACGAGGGTGGGGGGGGGTGGGGGTGGGGGTGGAGGGAGGGGGGGGGGGGGGGGGGGGGGGGGGGGGGGGGGGGGGGGAGGCGAGGAGAGGAGGGGAAAGGAGGAGTGGATGGAAGACACGACATTGACGCTGTGAACTTTGCCCGAGGCGATCTATCTACACCTAAGAGACCCCTTTCCACTTAGATTTTCGCGTATGCGCAATGGACTGGCGTGTGAAATCTGCCGGAAGTAGGGGGGAACACGTCAGCTGAGTGAGCCGGGAGGTTGGTACGAGTATCGCCCCTTGCCGACTGGGACGTACGTCTCTGGCCGCCGTTCAACAGCGGTGTGTGCTGTGCTGTGGGCATTTCACTCGACGAACATTTAACATAAATTAAGCGTACGTCTTCTCATTCAGAGCCGTGGGCCGGTTTGGCCCAGCGGTAAGGCGTTACTAGGCTGGTAAGCGGAAGGACCTCGGTTCGATACCGCTTCGGCTCTCCTTTCTCTTCAAAAAGGTTGTGGTTTGCGGACACTGTCCTGTGACTTTGTCCGTCACTTCCTACTGAAACATTAAAATGGCTCTCATCGCTGCCCATCTTAATGCAGCAATCATTCTGGTGGTGACTGACAGTGTAGCGATAGGTATATAATCTCCCTCTCCCCCCACTTCCATACCCCGCCCTCCCCCCCTCTCTTCTCCCCGTCCCGGATAAGTCTGATGGTTTCTGTGGACGTTAAGCACCTGCTCAGAGCCCAGGAGGTGTGTGAAAGTCGAGGTGGCCGTCCTGGGCTCCCGTCCCTAATAAACCTACGGTTTTTGTGGACGTAAAGCAACACTTCATCAACAATTACTCATTGAAATCCCCACCCCTGTACCTATCGCTACACTGTCACCACCAGAATGACCTCTGCATAAAGATGGGCAGCGATGAGAGCCATTTTTTGTCTCGTGTTCGAAGGAGACACAAACCTGACCGAGATTTTATGTAACTGACACTTAGTCTAACCTGCACGTGCTGCACGCTTTGCACGAACTTCTCGCGTTTCTTGCTCCTAGTTTTGTACAACACATACGCTGCCTAAAAATAAAATAAAATAAATACTAGACAAATTCAGCCTGATTAGATTTCAGTGGTCTTATTTTAGACGCTACATTTTCGGCACGAGCTGCTGCATACAAGGTCTGAACTGCTTGTTGCAATATCTTCTTCAAATGTAGCTTCACGTCCACAGAGACCAAGAGAACTATTTGGGACGGAGGGCTCAGGACGGCCACCCCGACTTTCACCCAACTCCTAGGCTCTAATGTTGATATAGGTATGATCATAGCATATATGATATTATGAAAATAACACACACGCACACACACACACACACACACACACACACACACACACACACACACACACACACACACACACACACACACACACACAAACACACACACACAGCTAGAGAGAGAGAGACTTCGAAGGTTTATTGTAGGCTACTTTGGCCATAGGCCCATTTTCAAACCCCCAAATACAAATTAATTTATACATACAGACCGACAAATAAGACATACAAGCAACACAAACAGGCGAACGAAACACGTAAGAACCCCCTCCCCCCCCCTCCCCCCCCCCACCCCCCCCCCCCCCCCCCTCCCCCCCCCCCCCCCCCCCCCCAAAACAAAAATCTATTAATAATAAGAGGAGAGAGAGCATCAGTCAACTGAAAAATAATTTACTGGTCATCTGATGAACATTTCCGTTCGTCCTCATAATTTATGACCTTGGTCTTGGTGCATGGTTTGGGCTGGGCGTTAGACATCACTCAGTTAGATTAACTGGACTTGAGGAAGCGCACATCAAAGTACTCACCAGCCAAGACAGCAGGACGGAGGATGACAGCTGAGAGAAAAGACCCAGAGATCCAAACACATAAAAGGTGAAAAAACAAAACAAAACAACAAAACGCTTATTTATTATGACACAGACACACAATCTGCACATTTTCGGGGTAATCCCCTTTGTCAAGCTACAAAACGACACTTAAACCAACAGTTAAACGGTTAAAAACGATGAAATATGAGATGAGAAGCGATTTTATTTTTTTTGGGGGGGGGGGGGGGGGGGGGGGGGGGGGTTCTTGTCCAGTACTTGGAAGAATGTTAGCATGACAATGACGTGTAATAGGTGTGATTTAATGAATATTCGGTGAATTGTCCGGGGGTGAATTGTCCAGTGGTGAATTGTCCGGTGGTGAATTTTCCAGTGGCGTCAAAGCTCTGACGGATTGCAGGGCTTAACCTGCCCGACATCTGGGGACATTAACCATTTCACTGCCAGCAGCCGTGCGGCTTGCCGCGCCGTCGTTATGTGTAACTGAGTGATGTATGCCTGTGTGCATCTGTCGCTGTTATGTATAACTGGGTGATGTATGCCTGTGTGCATCTGTCGCTGTTATGTATAACTGGGTGATGTATGCATGTGGGTAGCTGTCGCTGTGAACACGCTATGCTTTGTGTGGAAATTCTCATGTATCAAATTTCATTCAGTTATTCATGCCTATAGGTATATAAATGATGCCTGTGATATTTATATTTACTCATCAGTAGCTTAGCAAGGACTAGTTGTTAGACTGACGGGTTTTTGACTGAACCTAAACTACAATCCTTGTAAAATAAAGTTTTCGAGTTCGAGTTCGAGTTCACTCTGAGAGCGACCAATAAAAGTGCCAAATTTGAAATCATTAAGGCCTTTGTTCCCCTTCGCATGAGCACATGAAAAGATTTCTATCAAAATGCACAGTATTGAAAGTAGATTAGTTGTAGGACCATCAAATATACCGTTTGCAGGAGTGTATGTTGTAACACGACGTTTAACACACAGGACCAACAAAGCAAATGCAGTCACTCTAACAAAAGCGAGTCCAAAATGTGATAGTCTAGATTTCCTTTTTCTTATTTCATTTCCGCTAACAACTATTTCAAATACAATAGCAAAAATCCAACCTAGGGGAAAGATGGACAGTACTTTACAAGAGAGAGCCTAAACGAAAAATACTTTACAAGAGAGAGCCTAAATGAAAAATACTTTACAAGAGAGGGCCTAAATGAAAAATACTTTACAAGAGAGAGCCTAAATGAAAAATGCTTTACAAGAGAGAGCCTAAATGAAAAATACTTTACAAGAGAAGGCCTAAATGAAAAATACTTTACAAGAGAGAGCCTAAATAAAAAATACTTTACAAGAGAGAGCCTAAATAAAAAATACTTTACAAGAGAGGGCCTAAATGAAAAATACTTTACAAGAGAGAGCTTAAATGAAAATAACAAGGGCTAATGAAAAATACTAAAGAAGACAAATGAAAATGCTTTACAAGAGAGAGCCTAAATGAAAAATGCTTTACAAGAGAGAGCCTAAATGAAAAATGCTTGAAAAATGAGAGAGAGAGCCTAAATAAAAAAAACTTTACAAGAGAGAGCCTAAATGAAAAATGCTTTACAAGAGAGAGCCTAAATGAAAAATACTTTACAAGAGAGAGCCTAAATGAAAAATGCTTTACAAGAGAGAGCCTAAATGAAAAAAGCTTTACAAGAGAGAGCCTAAATAAAAAATACTTTACAAGAGAGAGCCTAAATGAAAAATACTTTACAAGAGAGGTCCTAAATGAAAAATCTTTACAAGAGAGAGCCAAATGAAAATGCTTACAAGAGAGAGCCAAATGAAAATGCTTTACAAGAGAGAGCCTAAATGAAAAATACTTTACAAGAGAGGGCCTAAATGAAAAATACTTTACAAGAGAGAGACTAAATGAAAAATACTTTACAAGAGAGGCTAAATGAAAAATCTTAAAAGAGAGAGCCTAAATAAAAAATACTTTACAAGAGAGAGCCTAAATGAAAAATACTTTACAAGAGAGGGCCTAAACGAAAAATGCTTTACAAGAGAGAGCCTAAATGAAAAATGCTATGTATGCTAAGAGAGAGCTTAATGAAAAATGACTTTACAAAGAGACGCCTAAATAGAAAAACTTTACAAGAGAGAGCCTAAATGAAAAATAGCTTTACAAGAAAGAGTGGCTACAAGAGAGACCCTAAATGAAAAATACTTTTACAAGAGAGAGCTAATGAAAATGTTTTACAAGAGAGACCCTAAATGAAAATACTTTACAAGAGAGAGCCTAAATGAAAATGCTTACAAGAGAGAGCCTAAACGAAAAATGCTTTACAAGAGAGAGCCTAAATAAAAATACTTTACAAGAGAGAGCCTAAATGAAATCTTACAAGGAGCCTAAATGAAAATACTTTACAAGAGAGAGCCTAAATGAAAATGCTTTACAAGAGAGAGCCTAAATGAAAATATTTTACAGAGAGAGCCTAAATGAAAAATGCTTACAAGAGAGAGCCTAAATGAAAATACTTTACAAGAGAGAGCCTAAATGAAAAATGCTTCACAAGAGAGAGCCTAAATGAAAATACTTTACAAGAGAGAGCCTAAATGAAAAATACTTTACAAGAGAGGCCTAAATGAAAATACTTTACAAAGAGAGCCTAAATAAAAATACTTTACAGAGAGAGCCTAAATGAAAAATCTTTACAAGAGAGAGCCTAAATGAAAAATGCTTTACAAGAGAGAGCCTAAATGAAAAATCTTTACAAGAGAGAGCCTAAATGAAAAATGCTTTACAGAGAGAGCCTAAATGAAAAATACTTTACAAGAGAGAGCCTAAATGAAAAATACTTTACAAGAGAGGGCCTAAATGAAAAATACTTTACAAGAGAGAGCCTAAATGAAAAATGCTTTACAAGAGAGAGCCTAAAGAAAATACTTTACAAGAGAGAGCCTAAATGAAAAATACTTTACAAGAGAGAGCCTAAACGAAAAATACTTTACAAGAGAGAGCCTAAATAACAAATACTTTACAAGAGAGAGCCTAAATGAAAATCTTTAGAAGCCTAAATGAAAATACTTTACAAGAGAGAGCCTAAATGAAAAATTCTTTACAAGAGAGAGCCTAAATGAAAATGCTTTACAAGAGAGAGGCCTAAATAAAAATACTTTACAAGAGAGAGCCTAAATGAAAAATGCTTTACAAGAGAGAGCCTAAATGAAAAAGCTTTACAAGAGAGAGCTAAAGAAAAATGCTTTACAAGAGAGCTAAATAAAAAATTTACAAGAGAGAGCCTAAATAAAAATTTACAAGAGAGAGCTAAAGAAAATCTTTACAAGAGAAGCCTAAATGAAAAATATTTACAAGAAGAGCCTAAATGAAAAATACTTTACAAGAGAGAGCCTAAATGAAAAATATTTACAAGAGAGAGCCTAAATGAAAAATACTTTACAAGAGAGAGCCTAAATGAAAAATACTTTACAAGAGAGAGCTCAATAAATTTTCAAGAGAGAGCCTAAAAAAAATACTTTACAAGAGAGAGCCTAAATAAAAACTTTCAAGAAGGCCTAATAAAATACTTTACAAGAGAGAGCCTAAATGAAAAATGCTTTACAAGAAAGAGCCTAAATGAAAAATACTTTACAAGAGAGAGCCTAAATGAAAAATACTTTACAAGAGAGAGCCTAAATGAAAAATACTTTACAAGAGAGAGCCTAAATGAAAAATACTTTACAAGAGAGAGCCTAAATGAAAAATACTTTACAAGAGAGAGCCTAAATGAAAAATGCTTTACAAGAGAGAGCCTAAATGAAAAATGCTTTACAAGAGAGACCCTAATGAAAAATACTTTACAAGAGAGAGCTAATGAAAAATGCTTTACAAGAGAGAGCCTAAACGAAAAATGCTTTAAGAGAGAGCCTTAAATACTACAAGAGAGAGCCTAAATGAAAAAATACTTTACAAGAGAGAGCCTAAATGAAAAACTTACAAGAGGAGCTAATAAATGCTACAAGAGAGAGCCTAAATGAAAATGCTTTACAAGAGAGAGCCTAAATGAAAAATACTTTACAAGAGAGAGCCTAAATGAAAAATGCTTTACAAGAGAGAGCCTAAATGAAAAATACTTTACAAGAGAGAGTGCTCAGCCGAAGCTAACCATCTTAGTTGAGTGTTGCTTTACGTCCACAGAAGCCGTAGGCTTATTAGGGACGGGAGCCCAGGACGTCCACCTCGACTTTCACACAGCTTTGAGCTCTGAAACCACCTTGTAAGTAAACATGGTGCTTAACATCCACAGAAAGCATAAGGCATATTAGGGAAGGGGATATGGAGGTGGGGGAAGAGGGAGATTATATACACTATCGCTACACCGTCACCGCCAGAATGACTCCTGCATTAAGATGGGCAGCGATGAGAGCCATTTTAATGTTTCATAATTGTGAGGGACAAAGTCACAAGACAGTGGTTTGTACTTGTCCACAGACCACAACTTTTGAAGAGAAAGGAGAGCCGAAGCGGTATCGAACCGAGGACCTTCCGCTTACCAGCCTAAAGCCTTACCGCTAGGCCAAACCGGCTCTCCAAAAACCACCTTGGCTGATACGGCCCGCTCTATACTCTCTCGTCGCATTTCCGTGACCTCGCCTTAGCATTCTATTGTTCTGGCGGCGGTCCACGGCAGCCTTTGTCTTCCAGGTTGGAGCCTGTTTCGAAGTTTCCCCCTCCTGTCCCCCTTTTCCCCACTCGTCCCCGTCCCTAATAGGCCTTCTCGCCTCCGTCGACCATTAAGCAACAAAGTCAGTCAGTCCACAGAAACCATAAAGCCCGTTCTTAACTGGGCGAATGTTTGTTCGCCGAACATACTTCGGAAAGTTCGACGAACTATGATTCGTTTCTTAACTTGATTGAACTTTTAGTTCGCCGAACATGGTTCGGACAGTTCGAAAAATTTACTTGTTCTCAGCTGGCTTGTAATGAGATGCAAGCTTCGGCCCGAACTTGCGGCAGACGCGCAGCAGACAGCATGATCGAAAATGTAGGCTAAAGTCAAGTCAATATACTTTAATCATCCCTCACAGGGAATACTGTCGCTACGAAGCTACCGACCCTTTGTAGCTCAGAATAGATTCCCTTTGTCTGCAATATCTAACGACATGCTTTGAGCAAAGATTATGTATATTTATATGTATTTATAATCTTTGTTTTGAGGTAGGCCCGTGCGCCGACTCCTCGTTGCTGCTTTGCTGTTGTTGATGTCATTGCTGACTACGTCGACGATAATAGCGAGGAAGAAAACTGTGTGTTTGTAGAGCTCTGCACACGTGCGTTTTACTCGTAAAAGCGACACAAAACAAAACAAAAAACAACAACAAAAACGACAGCAACAACAACAACACACAAACAATAAACACACACACACACACACACACGCACACACGCACGCACGCACGCACGCACGCACAAGCACCACCCCCACGCAGCACGCACGCACACACGCATACATACACACACACACACGGCACACACACCCCAAAATAGACCACGCACGCACGCACGCACCACCACGCACGCACGCACACACACACACACGCACCACACACACACACACACACACACACACACACACACACACACACATCAACAAACAACACCACCAACGACAAAAACAATTGCAACGGCTTCTCTCGCATTTTGGCAGTAACCGCTAACGATACTCGTGCGTGACGTGGCGCACAGGGGGCGCTCCGTTAGCAGGGCGTGGTGATGTACTCCCCAGGCACCCTGTCTCGTTGTCAGTCGAGAAAGGCCAGCGAGACGAGAAGAGAAGAGGTATGCAGACAGCGCGGTCTCCACCGCCGCCACAAACAGCTAGGCAAGGGACGCTAGACTGGACGTGGCGTGGCGTGGTCTCTCAGGGTCAACTGATCGGACAGGTGAGCTATTTTGCTGCCATATGTTTCCGCTCTCCTTATCTCTGTTAATAATGTTTTACCATTTTCCCCTGCGTATAAACTCTTTCTGTCTGGAGTTTGTTTGTTTTTCTCACTTTTTTTTTTTTTCTTCACTTTTTTTCTCTCAGCTTTTTACAACTGTTTTCCTCTGTCTCTGTCTCTCTCTGTCTCTCTCTCTCTCTCTCTCTCTCTCTCTCTCTCTCTCTCTCTCTCTCTCTCTCTCTCTCTCTCAAGATTTTGAGAAATAATCTTTTAAAACCCGTTTTATCTACCCAAACTCTCTCTCTTCCCCCCCCCCCCCCCCCCCCCCCCCCCCGCCGCACACACCCCATAATAGTTTATAACTTATTTCCACACGAACGAACGAACTCTCTGGATTTTCAACAGGTAATTTTTCAAAACGTTCTTCCCCCATTGACAAAACATACCCCCCCCCCCCCCCAAAAAAAAAATAAGAGAGAAAAAAGAAAAGAAAACAACAATCATGTCGTTTGCATGCTGTATATTGCGAGGGCTCGAAAGTATACCAAACAGTAGTTGAACTGTTGTTTTGAAGCTTGATAAAGGTGATTACCCCGAAAATTCGCATGTTGTGTTTTGTTGTGATAAATGGCGTTCTTCTGAACTTTTTATGTGTGAAAACCGGAGCGATGTGACCGAAAGGAAACTTCGGGCGTCAGTGGTGGATATCACGACCCACCTGGCTGATTTTTACTGCTCGGTCGCAAAATGGATCTCAGACCTCCGCAGTGGTCTACGGTTCGATCCGTGTAACACAATGGTGTTGTGCACTCTTTGACTATTGCAATCGGCGCCCCTACGGGGCCACTCGATTTCACGACCATTCTCGTAGAGAGAGCCTAAAGTAGAGTGTTTTTCATTTAGGCTCTCTCTTGTAAAGCATTTTTTATTTAGGCTCCCTTGTAAAGTATTTTTCATTTAGGCTCTCTCTTGTATTTTTCATTTAGGCTCTCTCTTGTAAAGTATTTTTTATTTAGGCTCCCTTGTATTTTTCATTTAGGCTCTCTCTTGTCTTTTTCATTTAGGCTCTCTTGTAAAGTATTTTTCATTTAGGCTCTGTCTGGTAAAGTATTTTCATTTAGGTTCTCTTGTAAAGTATTTTCATTTAGGCTCTCTCTTGTAAAGTATTTTCTTTTCGGCTCTCTCTTGTAAAGTATTTTTTTCATTTAGACTCTCGTAAAATATTTTCATTTAGGCTCTCTTGTAAAGTATTTTTCACTTAGGCTCTCTCTTGTATTTTTCATTTAGGCTCTGTCTTGTAAAGATTCAGCTATGGAATTGGTATTTTAAGCCATAACCCCAAAATAGCCAAAACTGAACAGCTAAGACCACGCACCCACCCACCCTCTCTCACCACTATTTAGCGATAACAAATGAGCATTACAGTTCAGCCATTGTCGGAAACCCACTTGCTGCTCCCTCTTGATGTAATTTACATCTGACTTATTGCTGATTTTGTTTCCGATATTTTCTGAACTTACCAGATGTTCTTTCACGTACCCCCATTGGGGTTTCTGAAATAAACTTACTTAACTTGACTTGAGGACATCTCGAATTTCAGGATTATCTGTTTGATTGCAGCCAAAGGCACAGTTCTTGTTATTAGATGTATCCATTTTATTCAACAAAATACTAGTGGGATATAGATTACGGAGTATCTTCCACTGAAGTAGACGCAGTCTGGTTTCAGATACATGTACGTTTGCTTGCTAATGTCCAGTGCTCTTTTTCTACCCTGATTCGGACCATTTGGTTTTAATATGACCGTCCTCGCTAACTGGGGGGGCTCGTTGACCACTGGGCTAGAATTAATGAACCTCCCTTGAACAAAGTGGTGTCGCTAATTGTGGGGGGGGGGTAATTTTTTTGAGGGCCACGCACAGCCGGACAGCGGTCATTTGAAATCTGACCGGGCTCGTTGATAAAGGGGCTGGACTGGTTAGCGGAAGGACCTCGGTTCGATACCGCTTCGGCTCTCCTTTCTCTTCAAAAAGGCTGTGGTTTGCGGACACTGTCCTGTGACTTTGTCCATCACTTCCTACTGAAACATTAAAATGGCTCTCATCGCTGCCCATCTTAATGCAGGAATCATCTGGTGGTGACAGTGTAGCGATAGGTATATAATCACCCTCTTCCCCCACCTCCAAACCCCCTTCCCCCCTTCTCCCCGTCCCTAATAAGCCGTACGGTTTCTGTGGACGTTAAGCACCATGTTTATTTACTTTCTTACGAACTTGCCGCGGCGGCGGAAATAGTTACGGAAAAGTAAGTAAGTACGCATGCTGCTTATTCCACAGAAACCATAAGGCTTATTAGGGACGGGGAGAATTGGGGGAAGGGGGTATGGAGGTGGGGGAAGAGGGAGAGTATATATACCAATCGCTACACTGTCACCACCACCTTCAGGGTTCCAGGCGAGATCAAGAGATCTTAGAGGAGGGAGGTGGAGCTGGACCTTCAACTTAGCCCAGAAGAGATCATGAGTAGGGAGGTGGAGCTGGGCTAAGAAAGCTGGACTTCCTTTGCTTGAGTTGTCCAAGTTGTTCGTCAACAGCAGTGCAACGGACATTGTCTTTGTGACTCTGGCCAAGCACAGCAGTTGAAACAGCAATTGCGCAGTGCACAATGGCAATGGCGAGGGGACACCGCCCTAACACTTCCATTGTTCTGGCGGCGGTCCACGGTCCACGGTCTCTCCTGTCTTTTTCGGGCGGTTTCCGCGGTCGAGCCTTCACTCTGTCGGCCCCTTCCCACTCTGTCCCCGTCCCTAATAGGCCATCTCGCCTCCGTGGACGTAAAGCACCAAGAAAGAAAGATGTCACCACCAGAATGACCTCCATATCGCCTTTCATTTTCGTATCAAACTGAAAGAGAGCGAGCTATCGAGAGAGAGAGAGAGGGAGAAGGAGAGCGAGCGAGAGAGAGGGAGAAAGAGAGAGAGAGGGAGAAAGAAAGCGAGCTAGCGAGGGAGAAAGAGAGCGAGCAAGCGAGAGAGAGAGAGGGAGAAAGAGAGCGAGCTAGCGAGAGAGAGAGAGGGGGAGAAAGAGAGCGAGCTAGCGAGAGAGAGAGAGAGGGAGAAAGAGAGCGAGCTAGCGAGAGAGGGAGAAAGAGAGACAGACAGACAGACAGAGGGGTGGTGGTGGTTTACGAACATGATTGTTTCTTGTATCCGATTTTCTTTGACTGAAAATGTTGAACTGTTGACTGTTGATTTTAAGCAAGGAGAAACGGAGCTGGCTTAGGCTCAGCATTCTTTCAGGGTTTCATTTAGGCTCTCTCTTGTAAAGTATTTTTCATTTAGGCTCTCTCTTGTATTTTTCATTTAGGCTCTCTTGTAAAGTATTTTTCATTTAGGCTCTCTCTTGTAAAGTATTTTTCATTTAGGCTCTCTCTTGTAAATAATTTTCATTTAGGCTCTCTCTTGTATTTTACATTTAGGCTCTCTTGTAAAGTATTTTTCATTTAGGCTCTCTCTTGTAAAGAATTTTCATTTAGGCTCTTCTTGTATTTTTCATTTAGGCTCTCTTGTAAAGTATTTTTCATTTAGGCTCTCTCTTGTAAAGAATTTTCATTTAGGCTCTCTCTTGTATTTTTCATTTAGGCTCTCTCTTGTAAAGTATTTTTAATTTAGGCTCTTTCTTGTATTTTTCATTTAGGCTCTCTCTTGTAAAGTATTTTTAATTTAGGCTCTCTCTTGTATTTCCATTTAAGCCCTCTCCTGTAAAGTATTTTCATTTAGGCTCTCTCTTGTATTTTTCATTTAGGCTCTCTCTTGTAAAGTATTGTCCATCTTTCCTCTGGGTTGAATTTTTGCTATTGTGTTTGAATTAGTCATTAGAGGAAATGAAATAAGAAAAAGGAAAGCTAGAGTATCACGTTTTGGGCTCACTTTTGTTAGAGTGACTCATGCATTTGTTTTGTTTGTCCTGTGTGTTAAACGTGTTACATAACACATGCTAAACACCAGCCAGCCATCTATCAATGCACCGTAACACGTGTGTTGGTACCTGTTTATCTTCTGTTGGCACTCATGATGATGAAGTGATGCTTAATGTCCTCAGATGTCAGTTGACATATTAGGGACAATTGTGACCAATGCCGAAGCACGGTTCAATAATCTTTACGTCCACGGAAACCAGAAGGCTCGTTAGGACGGACAGCTCAGGACGGCCACCTCGACTCTCACACAGCTCCTGAACTATGGTGTAGGCACTCACCACGGGGGCTTGCTTAAATCGTTTGTGACTGTGAACAAGGTGATCCATTTTATTCAGCGGACCCACACGTAAAATGTAGGGAGAGGATTTGGAGAAATGAAGGTGAATGGACCGGGAATGTCGAATTTAGGGCACGGAAGAAATTCACGATTCAGTTCAGGTCAGTTTAAGACAGTGTCTATGCGCTCGGAAGCATGGAAGAAATTCACGATTCAATTCAGGTCAGCTTAAGACAGGTGTCTATGCCGCTCGGAAAAGCTCATAATAATATTTCAGAATAATATTTTGGGCTCCACCCTCTCTCAGAAGTGTCCCCCAACGTAGCCTTTGAAATATTTTCAAGGATCGTCTGATTGACGATGGCCATCCCACACCATTTCAAGGAAGATAGGTAGGTAGTGTTGCTTAATGTCCTCAGATGTCAGTTGACATATTAGGGACAAGCTGAGGCCAATGCCGAAGCATGGTTCAATATAGCTTTACGTCCACGGAAACCAGAAGGCTCGTTAGGACGGACAGCCCAGGACGGCCACCTCGACTCTCACACAGCTCCTGAACTATGGAGGAAGATAGTCTAGCGCTTCCTCTTTCAACGCCTCTCTCCTCCAGGCGGTCGATGGTGTGACGTCCTTGGCTCTGTGCCCGCACGTAGCGTCTGAAACTCCTCAGTGCTTCAGATCTTTCGAGACGCAGACCTCTTGTGATGGTTGCTTGTCCCCACCGGCAAGTCCCCACCGGCAAGCCCACGGCAGTATAATCCCTAGAGTTTTCGAAGGTAGATGTCGAGCATTGGCGGGAGCTGCCACAAGTATAATTTTTGTCGCCACAAAAGTATGCTTGTCGCGACATAAGTTTTGTCGCGACAAACACGTGGTTGTCGCGACAAATATTTGTGTGGCAGCTCCCGCCAGTGATAGACATCTACCTTCGAAAACTCAAGGGCGTGTACTGCTCTCGGCTTACAGCACATATGTTGCGACACAAATGATACTTGTGGCAGCTCCTGCCAATGACAGATGTCGAGCATTGACACATGCCAGTCTGGGCTTCCCATTCCGCCTTTCACTTTTGTATCAAACTGAGAGAGAGACAGAGACAGACAGACGGACAGAGTTATATGAACATGAATTATATTGAGGATGTACCTCTGGTGGAGTTTACGTATCTTGTACATGTATTTACTCGCATGTCAGGTGACACTGAATTGCCGTAGGCAATTCGGGTCTTTGTTGTTGTGTTCATGCGACGTATTTCGAGCGCTGGCTTAACTTCCTCTGTGAGTTTGTGTGTGTGTGTGTATGTTGTTCCTGTTCTTGTTGTTTGTTTGTTTGATGTTGTTCTCTCTCTCTCTCTCTTGGTTTTGAACAAATTTCATTGACCAATCTCTCTCTCTCTCTCTCTCTCTCTCTCTCTCTCTCTCTCTCTCTCTCTCTCTCTCTCTGTTTGTTTGTTGTTGTTGCTTTTGGTAAAATTTCATTGCATACTGACCATTGCCTCATTTAATTAAATACCAACGTTCTTCATCTCCCCAGTCTCGATGACACCACGACACCATGCCGCTTCGAGTACCGGGACACGCCGCTTGGTGCGCTTCGAGCAGCACGTGCTCCACTCGCCTGTCTAAGGCCTTGAGACGCTGGTCGCTCAATCGAGACACCGTAGAGAGGACCAGCGCCGACTTCCGCTTTCACCGGCAGTCTCGGCGCGCCCTGCTTCCGCCGGGACAACTGTATGCTACTCGCTGGTACACCTGTACTCGCTTCCTGCCTACACTGCAGCAGTGAGTACAATCTCTGTCTCTGTCTCCCTCTCTTTCTCTGTCTGTATCTCTCTCTCTCTCTCTCTCTCTCTCTCTCTCTCTCTCTCTCTCTCTCTCTCTCTCTCTCTCTCTCTCCATGGTAAACATCTTGGTATATGTAACAGACGCTTTGTATTTTTTGTATTTTGCACTTGATCATTGACTCCAAGTATGTCTGTACAATGCGATGCTGTATAAATGATGTGTA
>JABMCL010002576.1:250000-252500 GCA_018857735.1 Alviniconcha marisindica
ACCCCACCCCCCCCCCCCCCCCCCCTCCCACTACATCTGTCTACCGGAATTTCTCTAGCTACGAAGATTTTTTCGTATCTACGTACTTGTCTCGGTTTAAATGTATTTCTGAAACAAGTCACCCTCAACGTCTCCCTTTTTTCTAGTGTCTACCGGAATTTCTCTAGCTACGAAGATTTTTTCGTATCTACGTACTTGTCTCGGTTTAAATGTATTTCTGAAACAAGTCATCCTCAACGTCTCCCTTTTTTCTAGTGTCTACCGGAATTTCTCTAGCTACGAAGATTTTTTCGTATCTACGTACTTGTCTCGGTTTAAATGTATTTCTGAAACAAGTTATCCTCAACGTCTCCCTTTTTTCTAGTGTCTTCCGTATAAATGATGATTCCGGAACTGATTGAAAGCCTAACCTGATAATGTTGTTTTTGATCTTCTCCTTTCGTTTTTCTTACGAAAAGAAAACGAGACCGCTTACCTCGACCCCGAAGCGCAGACGCGTCCGGCCCTCGTGCCTGTGTTGACGTCGTCTATGCTGGCTTCTCCGTGTGACGTGTCCATAGCTTCGTTTCCTCTCTTCTTCGCTGGGACTCCGATTCTAGGGTGCTGTCTGCGTGGCCTTTTCTCTGGTCGTCAACACCCCTCACCTTCCTGCTGGTATTTCCTGGACTACACTAATTCTGTCATACCTACGCACCTGTCTTGGTGCTACTGTCGATCTAAAACACGTTATTCTCAATGTCTCCCTTTCTAAAAGAAAACGAGACCACTTACCTTGACCCCGAAGCGCAGTCGTGCCCGGCCCTCGTGTAGGCTGGCTTCTCCCGTCTCTTCTCTTCTTTCTCCGTGACGCCGATTCTAGGCCGGTGTGGTCTGGGTGGCCTCGTCTCTAACCGTCAGCACCCCCCACCTTCCTGCTGGGACTTCTCTAACTACCCTAATTCGGTCGTACCTACGAACCTGCCTTGGTCTAAAAGTATCTCTAAAACAAGTGATTTTTAGTGTTTCTCTCCCTAGCGCCTTTCTGATGACTGACGACTCCGGAATCGACTGGAACCCTAATCTGAGGTGTTCTTTCTGTTCTCGTACCACTGTTTTTCTCACTAGATCGTCCATTTTTTATTTTTTTCTAACCCGTTCTAATCCTGGTCTAAACGGCACCAAATTGTCACTACTGTGTAACACTACCACGCTCCCGACAATACAAAACAAATGCAGTCTTTCTAACAAAATTGAATCCAACACATGATAGTCTAGCTTTCCTTTTTCTTTCTTTTCTTTTTCACCAGTTCAATTTAAGTACAAGATCAAAACAACAGCAAAGAAAACCCTAAGTTCCCGTGGAGTCTATAACTAGCCTGATCCATCTTTAACGCCGAGCCGAAGCTTGCGTTCCAGCTTTTTTTTTTTTTTCCTCCAGAAATTTCGAAGAGAGAATTGGCAATCGTCCTGATCTAACTCTATCTTTTTGATTCGCCACCAACTTCTTCCTCAGTAACTCGTCCATCTTTAACCCGTTCCTAATCCTGGTCACGGCACCAAAGTTTGCTCGGTGTAACAGAGCCGCCAACGCACCGGACATACAAAACAGTTACAGACGCTTAAACAAAATGAGTCCAAAATAGTAACAGTCTAGCTTTCTTTTCTTATTTCTTTCCCTCAAATGAATTTTCAGGATACAATAACAAAGCCTGGAACAGATGTATCATAGATACATCCCGAAAAATATAATTGGTTTATATATCTCTGGCATCATCTGTATCAGATGCATATGTCTCCAGAAGGTCTCCAGAGTAATCAAATACAGACGTATCATAGGCAAATCTCGTAAAACATAAACACGTATATGTACGCCCGAGAGCAATCAAACACAGATGCATCATAGACACATCGCGCAACGCATAAACGACTTATAGGTTATATGTCTCTGGAACAATCCGGTACAGATGTATTTTCTGCACACATCTCACAAGAACAATGAAAGAGTCGTGTTTCTGGAACATGCATTTTCTGGATACATCACACAGGAACAATGAAAGAGTCGTATCTCTGGAACAATCCGGAATAGATGTATTTCCGGATACATCACACAGGAACGATGAAAGAGTCACGTCTCTGATTACAGCAGTTAAAGAGCACACAACTCCGCAGGTGACCACGGCCCAGCCGTACCTGCCCCTGATAACACTCACTCCCCTAGCCACCAAAGAGTACGAGGATGATCGTTAAATCGTGTGGCCCCGCAGGAGCGCCGGTTGCAACAGTTAAAGAGTGCACACCCCTGTCGCGTGACATTGCGTTCCCTGCTCAGCTATGTGCTTGCCTGCAGACTGGCAGCACAACTGCACGCGGCCTTTCCTCGCCGGTAGGACTCCTGGCCACGTGCGGTGACTGGGTGACCGTCTGGGCGACGTTCCTCTGTCTGGCCGGACCCTTCAGCGGCGCGCCTGCCTGCAGATGGGCATCATCACTGCTCACGGTCTTTCCTCAGTCGCTACTCTGG
>JABMCL010002576.1:257500-270000 GCA_018857735.1 Alviniconcha marisindica
TGGTTCAGTGGACGCCCGAAGAATCCTCCACGGCCGACACACCTGAGCGTTCATCCAAGGCCGACACACCTGAGCGTTCATCCAAGGCCGACACACCTGAGCGTTCATCCACGGCCGACACACCTGAGCGTTCCTCCAAGGCCGACACACCTGAGCGTTCCTCCAAGGCCGACACACCTGAGCGTTCCTCCAAGGCCGACACACCTGAGCGTTCCTCCAAGGCCGACACACCTGAGCGTTCATCCACGGCCGACACACCTGAGCGTTCCTCCAAAGCTGCGGTGGAGAATTGGGAGTCTCCCGTGACATCGTGCGCGAAGGAGGCGTCAGTACTGGTGCCGAAGGTAGACGGGTCTTCCTCGTTTCGCAGACTGGTTTTGGAATGTCCCGAGGAAAGGACGGAGCTCTCTTCTCCGGCCGCTTCCAGGTTCCTGTGAGGGAAAGGTGGTGTCAGGTTACTGTGTGTGTGTGTGTGTGTGTGTGTGCGTGTGTGTGTGTGTGAAAGGTGGTGTCAGGTTACTGTGTGTGTGTGTGTGTGAAAGGTGGTGTCAGGTTACTGTGTGTGTGTGTGTGTGTGTGTGTGTGTGTGTGTGTGTGTGTGTGGTGTGTGTGTGTGAAAGGTGGTGTCAGGTTACTGTGTGTGTGTGTGAAAGGTGGTGTCAGGTTACCTGTGTGTGTGTGTGTGTGTGTGTGTGTGTGTGTGTGTGTGTGTGTGGTGTGTGTGTGTGTGTGAAAGGTGGGAAGTTACTGTGTGTGTGTGTGTGTGTGTGTGTGTGTGTGGTGTGTGTTGTGTGTGTGTGTGAATGGTGTGTGTCAGGTTATGTGTGTGTGTGTGTGTGTGTGTGTGTGTGTGTGTGTGTGTGTGTGTGGTGTGTGTGTGTGTGTGTGTGAAAGGTGGTGTCAGGTTACTGTGTGGTGTGTGTGTGTGTGTTGTGTGTGTGTGTGTGTGTGTGTGGTGTTGTGTGTGAAAGGTGGTAGAGGTTACTGTGTGTGTGTGTGGTGTGTGTGTGTGTGTGTGTGTGTGTGTGTGTGTGTGTGTGTGTGTGTGTGTGAAAGCTGGTGTCAGGTTACTGTGTGTGTGAAAGGTGGTGTCAGGTCACTGTGTGTGTGTGAAAGGTGGTGTCAGGTTACTGTGTGTGAGAAAGATGGTGTCAGGTTACTGTGTGTGTGTGTGTGTGTGTGTGTGTGTGTGTGTGTGTGTGTGTGTGTGTGTGTGTGTGTGTGTGTGAAAGGATGGTGTCAGGTTACTGTGTGTGTGAAAGGTGGTGTCAGGTTACTGTTGTGTTGTTGAAAGGTGTGTGTCAGGTTACTGTGTGAGGTGACTGGTGGTGTCGGTTATCTGTGTGTGTGTGGTGTGTGTTTGTGTGTGTGTGTGTGTGTGTGTGTGTGTGTGTGTGTGAAAGATGGTGTCAGGTTACTGTGTGTGCGAAAGGTGGTGTCAGGTTACTGTGTGTAGGAAATGTGGTCTCAGTTACTGTGTGAAAGGTGGCTGGGTGGTGTCGGGTTATCTACCGTGTGTAACATGTGGTGTGATGTTACTGCCAACTGTGTGAAATATGGCTAGGTGGTGTCGGGTTACCTACCATGTGTCACATGTGATGTGACGTTACTGTGTGAAAGGTGGCTGGATAGTGTCGGGTTACTGTGTGGGAAAGTTGTCAGGTTCTTGTCAGAAAGCTGTGTGACAGGTGTCAGACAGCTGTGTGAAAGGTGTCAGAGAGCTATATGAAAGGTGTCAGCAAGCTCAGTAAGCTGTGTGAAAGGTATGAGAGAGCTGTGTGTAAGGTGTCAGAGTTGTGTGAAAGGTGCTAGAGAACAGTGACAAAGGTGTCAAAGAGCTGTGTGAAAGGTGTCAAAGAGCTGTGTGAAAGGTGTCAGAGTTGTGTGGAAAGTGCTAGAGAGCTGTGTGAAGGTGTCAGAGAACAGCGACAAAGGTGTCACAGAGTTGTGTGAAAAGTGTCAAAGAGCTGTGTGGTAGGTGTCAGAATTGTGTGAAAGGTGGTAGACAGCTGTGTGAAGTGTCAATGAGTTGTGTGAAAGGTGTCAGAGTTGTGTGAAAGGTGCTAGATAACTGTGTGAAAGGTGTCAGAGAGTTGTGTGAAAGGTGCTAGAGAGCTATGTGAAAGGTGTCAGAGTTATGTGAAAGGTGTCAGAGAGCTGTGTTGAAGGTGTCAGAGCTGTGTGAAAGCTGTCAGAGAGCTGTGTGGAAGGTGTTAGAGTTGTGTGAAAGGTGTTAGAAAGCTGCATGAAAGGTGTCAGAGAGCTGTGTGGAAGGTGGCAAATGACAGCAAAATGGTGCCTGAAAGCTGATTGTGAAATGTGTATGAAAGGTGTCAGACGGTTTTGCATGTGTGTACGTGTGGGCGCGCTTGTATGTGCGCGCGCGCGCGCGCGCGCGTGTGTGTGTGTGTGTGTGTGAGAGAGAGAGACAGAGAGAGAGATTTACCACGTTTCAAGAGAGACAGACGACAGACGAGAGAGAGAGAGAGAGACAGAGAGAGACAGAGAGAGAGAGAGATTTACCCCGTTTCAACGTGACTCCGAGAAGCTGCAACAACAAACAAACAAAAATGATGATCTCAGTGATCCTGTTGACAAATTTTGGAGATTCAAACAATACGATGGAATTAGGAGAAACTGCAGAGTTAGAGTTTTCCCTCTTTTGCTTCACCGAGTAGGCTACTAAACACGAATTGCAAATAAGACATCCTCTAGTTGACGAAGAGAAACAGAAAATGAAGATGAAAATAAATCAGTATCAAACGAGAAAAAACAACAAAGAAACGAATGCAAGATGGTCGCCATAAATAAAGCAAAAGAATTTAAAGGGGCACAGAGCTGTTGCTTGCTATGCATCTATCTATCTATCTATCTATCTATCTATCTATCTATCTATCCATATCTTCTATCTATCCATCCATCCATCCGTCCATCCATATCTATCTATCTATCCATCCATATATATCTATCTATCTATCTATCTATCTATACATTGCACAAGCAGCCAGCTCTCGAAGATTGTTCACACACACCCACCACACTCCCCACTGTCTATAGGCTCTGAGCACTTGTATTCTCTCTCCCCCCCCCCCCCCCCCCCCCACTCCCCCGACCCCCCGCCTCCGGTTTCCCCCATCCAACACTATCTAAGACAAACTCTCCTCTTCAGCAAGTTCAGGTCTAAGCTGTAGGTACACATCCATCCAGAAAATGGCCCCCCACCTCCCCCCCACACACCTCCCGTTTCCCCCATCCAACACTATCTAATACAAACTCTCCTCTCTCAGCAAGTTCTGGTCTAAACTGTAGGTACATAGCCGTCCAGAAACTAGTCTGATGTTCTGAAAATCATCCTCCCACTGACCAGTCAACTAGTTTATTTTTAAATAGTTTTTTAAAAGTTTTTTTAAAGTTTTGAGAGAGAGAGAGAGAGAGAGAGAGAGAGAGAGAGAGAGAGAGAGAGAGAGAGAGAGAGAGAGAGAGAGAGAGAATGAACATTGAGACAGCGCAACGATTTAATTTTAAGGACTTGTGACCCGAGCTGAAATGCGGACTTTGCGAACACCACCTAAAGCGCCAGACTAATCATCAACATGATTCTGGGCATCCAAGGAAAGAAGAAGAAGAAGAAGAAGAAGAAGAAGAAGTAGAAAAAGTTCGACCTTTACCTTTAATTTCCTGTGCTCGCTTTTCCGCCGCAGCCCTACGCGTAAACTCGGGCAACACCATAGCCACGAACATCAGGAACATCAGCGTGAACAAGATTAACTGCGGAATAAGCTCTTGGAAGCCGAAAGTGCACGTGAGTATTGTGTCCTCATGGGCCATCTCGATGTGTCGGCCACTGAGCCTGCCCGCAGAGATGTGACGTCAAGTCCAGGCCGCCATTGCTCCTGAGCAGCATTATGACGTCAGTACGTGAATCTCTTTTGCGTCATCTTTGCAGCCGGTGGGCACTTTGAACTTTGTATTTGGCTTCGCTGATGATGATGATGATGATGAAGTGATGCTTAATGTCCTCAGATGTCAGTTGACATATTAGGGACAAGTTGTGACCAATGCCGAAGCAGGGTTCAGTATAGCTTTACGTCCACGGAAGCCAGAAGGCTCGTTAGGACGGACAGTCCAGGACGTCCACCTCGACTCTCACACAGCTCCTGAACTATGTTGGCTTCGCAGTAAATGGGCCGCCACTTGAATGCCGGAGGTAGCGTTTTTTGTTGTTGTTGTTGTTGTTTTGTTTTTGTTTCGTTTTTCTCCTGGATTTGTGCAGAATAAAAAAAAAAAATAAAAAGTTTAAATGTTGTTTTGTCAATGTTTAATGATTGCATTACAAATAATGACATGATAGTATCTTAAAGGAACTCTCCTTCGGCGGCTAAACTTCTCGAGTGCTTAGAGGAAGTTAAACGAACGTGATCAGCGTTAAAAGTTTTGTGATTGAACGATTTTAGAAGAGGACTTTCCCTGACAGTGTTACTAACAGTTTTCACGAACTCTTTCCCGCGTTTCAGTGTGACATCATTGATAGGATACCGGAACTTCTCAGTTTTGTGTACATGTCATGTATAAATTATTTTTGTCAGTGTTTATTTTTTAAATCTGGACAGTCTGTGTGAAATAGTTTCATTTTCCTAACGTTTTGATAGGGAACAGCACACAAAAAAATCGGAAATAAATTGATAGTGTTTGAAATTGCCAAGACGAACAATGAAATGATATCTAGCGCTCTTTCGAGGGTGGCCTGGGGGAAATTCATCCAAACATATACGTTTGATTCCCATGCACGCTTCGAGACACGATTCTGTCACACTGTCTCAACCAACACATGCTCATTGCGGTTTGTAGACACCTTCGACAAATCGCAGACTAGTATACAACTCAACTACCCGTGTGATTTCATGAATATGAAAGAAAACATTCTTTTTCTGAGGAATGAGTGGACAACTACCGGTGAGGTTGACAAAACTGATAGAACAGAACTAGGGAAATATATTCACCTATACGACGTAACACAAGGAAACACAAGCGCTTTCGACAGAAAATTGTCTTCGTCAAATGCAAGAAAAATAGACAGATAATAATAAAAGAAGAAGGAAGCAAAGAAGAAGACAGACAAGATGAAGCTGATGTAAAAAAAAATAAAAAAAAAAAAATAATAAAAAGAAGTTAAGAATGGATACGCAGATTTAAAACAACGTCATCAAAATGCCAAAATTAGGGAGAAAAAAAATAAGTGGGCAGATCGTGGCAAATACTAAACTTCAAAACAAACAAGATCTGCCAACAGTATTCGGTCCTTGCTTTTCGAACAACCCCCACTATTTTTTATTTAAAAAAAATTGCCAAGCGAATAGCAAGGCTCCCGAAGTAGAACAAGTTTTCCCATACGCTACTTGTAACTATCACTCGTTTGTTGTTTTGTTTGTGGACTGATCCATTATGAAGCTGATGATACAGTTTGGAAAAGTTCAATTGTAGGGGTTGATGCGTAGTATTGAGTGCAGTTCACAAGGTGTTTGGGTGGCCGAAGTTCCCCCAACCGAGCGAGTGGACGAATTTCCCCCATGCCACCCTATGTGTTTGGCTCAATGAAATGATGGCAAAATCATTTTGACGTCATTACGATATCAATAATTTGACGCAAGATTATAGAAAGAGAAGGAAGAGTCGAAGGAAACAATGGCTACAGTAGTTACTGATGGCAAGAATGACAAAACTGAAAAGAATGACTAGGAATATGTACACAACAAGAGAACACGGGACGGGACATGTGTTTTGGTTTGTGTGCCGCCTTCTTTTGTGCTAATAAATAATAAATACGTTCTTTCATGTGCTATTATAAGGAGCAAATAGGCCGTTGAACGAAAGCAACGAAGAACTGAGAATGAAAATGGTTTTATATCTTCATAGTTCTTTTCCTTTTTTCAAGATTATGCAATCAAAGCAGAGATAATTTGGAGTTACATCATTTATCTTCGGAGGACAAAAAAAGAAAGCAAAGAAGTTTAACTCGACTGGCAAGAGACCGACAACGTAGATACAGGTCGTGGCTGGTAAACCTGGGTGACCAGGTGGAGAGAGCGGTGCACAAGGTTAGACGTCTGCGACAGGAAACTGGCAGAGCTGTTACTGGACAAGTAAAAGAAAAGGTTCCTGATACTTCTTTTTTGATTGATAGGAGTAGTCTACCAGAACCATACGTTTAAATATTCTACTAAGTACTACCTGTTTGCGTAAGTGTGTGTTTCTGGCCTGCCACCGGCCGGTAGGTTTTTCTTTTCTTTTCATTATTATTATTATGGTGACTAAAATATTTCCTGTGGTAGCATCGGATCAATACGCTGAGAAAGAATTGTCACCCAACACTTTGGACCTCGGTCCATCGCCGAGCATTATTAGTAAACGGCAGCTACAGGTCTCATCCACTATAGTGAAGTACACATAGCACGATTAAGAGATTTATTCATAGAAAGGCATAAAATTATTCACACAATCATCAGTTAAGTCGCCCGACAAATTATCACGCCTGAGCAGATTACGTGTCTGAGACAACGCCATTGTCATGTGTGTAGGCCGAGTCTACAAAAAAGTGTGTAAAACAACAAAATGTAATGACGTAATACGCATTCCGTAAATAGCTGCACCCGGGGGAGATCCCCAATCTATTTTTAGACCACTAAGTTATTCTTAAATTGCCGCATTTCAACATGACCAAAGCAGAAATTAATGCTACATAATAATCGTTTTTTAGCCAAATCTGCGTGGGCCAGTCCCTTTAAGGTTAAATCACATAGAGAAAACATGACTAGAGTTGTTGTTTTTAAAATCGTTTTGGCGAAAGAAAAAAAGAAAAGAAAAAAAAAATAATAAAAAGAAAAAGAAAATTTAAACGATTTTTTGGCATGAGTTTTTGTACGTTGTTTTAGGTATGATTTTTTTCTGTAGCATTAATTTCTGCTTTGGACCTTTTGAAATACGTCAGTTTAAGACTAACTATGGTGGCCTAAAAATAGATCAGGGATCTTCCCACGGGGTGCAGCTATTTACGGAATGCGTATTACGTCGTTACATTTTGTTGTTTTACACACGTTTTTGTAGACTCGGCCTGCAAACAATTGACAGTGGCCTCGTCTCAGGCACCTAATCTGTTCAGGCCTACTAATTTGTTGGGCGACTTAACTGATGGTCGTCTGAATAATTTTATGTCGCCATCCCACGTGGCACAGAAAACCACAAATTATTTAAAGGGACTGGCCCACGCAGATTTGACTGCGGGGGGGGGGGGGGGGGGGGGGGGTGTGAGTAGGAAAGTGGTTGCTACTGGAGTTTAGCCACCCTCTAGATAAAGGCGCCAATGGAGAGGGCTGAGACCGTCTCTGGGGGAATTGTGTCACTGTCCTGGGGAAGAACGAGTTGAGGCTGTAGTCAGCACGACAGGGTATATATTATCCTCTCAAAAGTTGAGGTGTGGGTACGCCGGGCTCTCTGGGGCTGCTTCTTCAAGAGCATTCTCTTTAACCAATCGGAGCTGCAGACGGATTGGGATGTAACGGCGCATTGCTCTGCTCAGCCTATAATAGGCTACACATCTCGTCTTCTTCTTCTTTAAAAACAAAAACAAAAAAACCCACCTAACTAAATAACGTTCTTTTGAACTTTTTATGTGTTTGGATCTCATCTTCGAACGTGGCCACCAATACGAACGAAGAAGAAGAAGGAGAAGAAAAACAAGATGACGCAAAAAATAATACTGACGTCATAATCTTGAGGCATAATGGCTGCATTCCAAGTTGTGACCGTGGAATTTGTCAGACAGACTTCGACTGGGGAACCGAGGTCTAAAACTGCGCGCCGGCTGTTAACACAGAGGTGAACCGGTTGGAGGATCGGCGAAACTTCCGGCTTATTTTACTGATACTTACCGTGAGTTAGTGTGTCAGTGACGAATTCCCCCTCCGTCTTCCATTCTTCTTCTTCTTCTTTCCTTGGATGCCCACAATCATGTTGATGATTATTCTGGCACTTTAGGTGGTGTTCGCAAAGTCCACATTTCAGGCTCTGGTCACAAGTCCTTTAAATTGAATTGTTGCACTGTCATTCTCTCTCTCTCTCTCTCTCTCTCTCTCTCTCTCTCTCTCTCTCTCTCTCTCTCTCTCTCTCTCTCTCTCTCTCTCTCTCTCTCTCTAAAAAACAAAAACAAACAAAAAACAAAAACAAAAACCTAAAGAACTCCGTCTTCCCTTTATCTTCTTCTCCTCTGTAGGTGACCTAATTAAATATGCCTTCTTTTTCTTCTTCTCTGTAGGCGACATCCTCTGTCTTCCTTTTCTCTTCTTCTTCTTTTCTTCTCTGTAGGCGACCTGCTTCGTCTTTTCTCTTCTTCTTCTCTGTTGGCGTCCTCCTTCTCTTCCTTTTTTGGGTTCTTTTTTTTCATCTCTGTAGGCGACCTACTTCGTCTTCCTTTTTTCTTCTTCTTCTCTGTAGGTGACCTACTTCTCTTCCTTTTTTCTTCTTCTTCTCTGTAGGTGACCTACTTCTCTTCCTTTTCTCCTTCTCTGTAGGTGACCTACTTCTCTTCCTTTTCTCTTCTTCTTCTCTGTAGGTGACCTACTTCTCTTCCTTTTTTCTTCTTCTTCTCTGTAGGTTACCGCCTTCGTCGGACTTTTCTCTTCTTATTTTCTGTAGGCGACCTCCTTCGTCTTCCTTTTCTCTTCTGTTACTTCTTTGTAGGCGACCTTCGTCTTCCTTTCATCTTCTTCTTCTTCTTCTCTGTAGGCTACCTCCTCCGTCTTCCCTTTCTCTTCTTCTTCTTCTCTGTAGGCGACCTTCGTCTTCCTTTTTTCTTCTTCTCTGTAGGCGACCTCCTTCGTCTTTCTTTCGTCTTCCTTTTCTCTTCTTCTCTGTAGGTGACCTCCTTCGTCTTCCTTTTCTCTTTTCTCCTTCTCTGTAGGTGACCTGCTTCGTCTACCTTTCGTCTTCTTCTTCTCTGTAGGCGACCTCTTTCGCCTTCCTTTTCTCTTATTCTTATTCTCTGTAGGTGACCTCCTTCGTCTTCCTTTACTATTTTCTCCTTCTTCTCTGTAGGCGACCTTCTTCGTCTCCCTTTCGTCTTCCTTTTCTCTTCTTCTTCTCTGTAGGTGACTTCCTTCGTCTTCCTTTTCTCTTCTTCTACTTCTCTGTAGGTGACCTCCTCCGTCTTCCTTTTCTCTTCTTCTTCTTCTTCTCTGTAGGTGACTTCCTTCGTCTTCCTTCGTCTTCCTTTTCTCTTCTTCTATTTCTCTGTAGGCGACCTTCGTCTTCCTTTCATCTTCTTCTTCTCTGTAGGCTACTTCCTCCGTCTTCCCTTTCTCTTCTTCTTCTTCTCTGTAGGCGACCTTCGTCTTCCTTTTCTCTCCTTCTCTGTAGGCGACCTTCGTCTTCCTTTTCTCTCCTTCTCTGTAGGCGACTTCCTTCGTCTTCCTTTTCTCTTTTCTCCTTCTCCGTAAGTGACCTGCTTCGTCTACCTTTCGTCTTGTTCTTCTTCTCTGTAGGCGACCTCTTTCGCCTTCCTTTTCTCTTCTTCTTCTCTGTAGGTGACCTCCTTCGTCTTCCTTTTCTTTTTTCTCCTTCTTCTCTGTAGGCGACCTTCTTCGTTTCCCTTTCGTCTTCCTTTTCTCTTCTTCTTCTTCTCTGTAGGTGACATCCTTCGTCTTCCTTTTCTCTTCTTCTACTTTTCTGTAGGCCACCTCCTCCGTCTTTCTGTTCTCTTCTTCTTCTTCTTCTCTGTAGGTGACATCCTTTGTCTTCCCTTTCTCTTCTTCTTCTTCTCTGTAGGCGACATCCTTCGTCTTCCTTTTCTCTTCTTCTTCTCTGTAGGTGACATCCTTCGTCTTCCTTTTCTTTCTTCTTCTACTTCTTTTTGTAAGCGACCTCCTCCGTCTTCCTTTTCTCTTCTTCTTCTCTTAGGCGACCTTCGTCTTCCTGTTCTCTTCTTCTTCTTCTCTGTAGGCGACCTCGCTTTCCCGTCTTTTCTTCTTTCTGTAGCGACCTCTCGTCTTCCTGTTCTCTGCTTCTTCTCTGTAGGCGACCTCCTCCGTCTTCCTGTTCTTTTTCTTCTTCTCTGTAGGCACCTCCTCCGTCTTCCTGTCTCTCTTCTTCTTCTCTGTAAAGGGGACTCTCCTTTCCGTCTCTTTTCCTGTCTTCCTGTCTCTGTCTCTCTTCTTTCTGTAGGCACCTTTCCTCTCGTAGCTTCCTGTTCTCTGCTTCTTCTCTGTAGGCACCTCCTCCGTCTTCCTGTTCTCTTCTTCTTCTCTGTAGGCGACCTCCTCCGTCTTCCTGTTCTCTTCTTCTTCTCTGTAGGCCACCTCCTCCGTCTTCCTGCTCTCTGCTTCTTCTCTGAAGGCCACCTCCTCCGTCTTCCTGTTCTCTGTTTACTTCTCTGTAGGCGACCTTCTTCTTCTTGTTCTCTGCTTCTTCTCTGTAGGCACCTCCTCCGTCTTCCTGTTCTCTGCTTCTTCTCTGTAGACCACCTCCTCCGTCTTCCTGTTCTCTGCTTCTTCTCTGTAGGCGACCTTCTTCTTCTTCTTCTCCGTAGGCGACCTACTTCGTCTCAAAAGTCTAATAGATTACTGTCTGCAACAAATGAGTGGACGACTACATTGACTATATTTGTTGCAGCCATAAGAGCACAGAGCAAAAATAACTGCCGACAAACAGATGGAAAGCCAAACTAACCATAACTAACATTAATCTTAACTAACTCTAACTAACCCCTCACTAACCCGGCTTCCATCTAGAAAAATAAAGGCTGCAGACTGATAAAGCAAATCGCTAATCAAGACTACCGATGACAAAGCATCGGGATGTAAACAAATGCAGACGAAAAGAGAAATGCAAAATGGCTGCCCTAATCAGGCAAGCTAACAAGCGGGTACGAAATGGCCAATAAGCCAGAGATAAAAAATAAAATAAAAAAAAACGCATGGTGGAAAAGAAGAGAAAAACAAAACAACACTTTCTGAAAAGAAAGAGGAGGCAAGAAATGTCAGCGAGCAACGAGACAAAGGCTGGATACACGTAATCCGTGTACACGATACAATCCATTCAGCCGACAACAACACGGCAGGGTAACAGACACTCACGAACTACCCCACACAAAGAAAGAATGAGCGGTTCGTTAAACATCGAGACTACCCCCCTCACTCGTACATCGTAAATGAACGATATCACTCGAGAAACAAAAGGGCAAGCCAAGAGAAAAAAAAGTGAATGGCAAGAACCGGCAACTAGCCCAACCCCAAACCCTAACCCAGGGAGGCCGCGAAATCGCTAGTCTATTGAACTAGAACGAACAAACCTTTTTCATCGTTACATTATGATGAAACAAACAAGGCTAAACTGGGAAAATAAAGTAAAACACCCAATAAAAGGCAGGCTCCCTGTAGTGAAAGCTAGAGTAAACACAACGAAAAAGACCCAAACGCCACGCACCTAACAAGGCTCGAGAAAGATGTAATAACAAGGGGGAAATAAACAAAGGCCCAACTACTGAAAAGGAGTTTCATCCCTATATGTTGTTTTGAAATCCTCTTTATATTATTTGAACTGGACATTTTTCCAAGTCGGTTGCCCTGTGGACACTCACACAGACCCGACTTCCACGTTTGGTTGCTTGTCTGTTTGTGACGTCACTGCCCGACCGTTGACCTTTAGCTTAAAATAGCTCTCGCGGAATCTCGCATTCAAAATGGCGCTGGTTTTGAAACGTTCAGTTGACCGTATTTTCCGACCTTTTTGCCAAAATAAACGCATTACAACCTAGTCGAGGCCTGAAAAAGTTTTAAACAAGTGAGTAATAGCCTGTTTCTTCTCTTCGAACGTTAGTACGGACACTATATGTTGTTTTGAAACGATTTGGAGCGATTTTGCGGCCCGAAACTGCCTTTATAGGCCCTTTAAACAACAGCTAAACGGTCAAAAACGACGAAAAATGTAGTGAAAAGCTAAACCACTTTTCTAATAGCAACATAGATAAAAACAGATAAATGGCTTAGCTTTTCACTTCATTTTTCATCGTTTTTGGCCGTTTAGCTGTTGCTTAAAGGACAAGTCCAAGGTTAGGGGTGATTTTTGACACGATTTCCGTTAAAGCTCGCTGAGAACGATGATGTAGGTGAAATTGTGATCTGAGGGTTATAAATGCATGAAAAAAAGTCATTTTTTTGTCGTACCGAAAGCGTCGCCATGACGCCCAAATCACGTGACCATATGCCTACTACGTCACTCTGGGAGTCGCTGCAAAATGGCCAACTCGAGCTCCGAAGACGAAACTGATACTTTGCCCGAGAGACCCCCAAGGATACAGCCGTATCAGTTTGAGCCTGTCAGGCAGGATTTTGAAAGAGTACCGGAACATCGTGTCAGCTTCGAAGCAAACCCCATGCGGTATTCCATGGGGTTTGCGAAATCGCACTCACTGAGTGCTCGCTACACAAATGGGCGTGATGCGGCGCAGCAAG
>JABMCL010002576.1:277500-325000 GCA_018857735.1 Alviniconcha marisindica
TCTGACATCTGCCACACAGCTCTCTGACATCTGCCACACAGCTCTCTGACACCTTTCACGTAGTTCTCCGACACCTTTCACACAACTATTGTCTAATGCCTTTCGCACAACTTTCTGACACTTTACACACAGTTCTCGGACACCTTTCATGTAGCTCTCTGACAGCTTTCACACAGCTCGCTAACATCTTTCACACAGCTCTCGGACACCTTTCACATTTCTGACATCTTTCACACTGCTGTCTAGCACAGTTCACACAGCTCTTATACATCTTTTACACATCTCTGACATTTTTCACACGGTTCTCTGACACCTTTCACACAGCTTTCTGACACCTTTTACACAGTTCTCGAACATCTTTCATAGAGCTCTCTAACACATTTCACACATCTCTCATACATCTTTCACACAGCTCCCTAGCACATTTTACACAGCCCTCATACATCTTTCACACAACTCTCAGACATATTTCACACATTTCTCCGACACCTTTCACACATCTCTCTGACACTTTTCACACATCTCCCTAACACATTTCACATAGCTCTACCTGATATCACCATGATAACGTCAACTACTTTCACACAACTCTACGAGATATCACATTGATACCCTGACGCCGCCTTTCCCACACATTAACCTCACCACATTTCCCACACAGTAACCTGACACCACCTTTCCCATACAGTAACCTGACACCACCTTTCCCACACAGTAACCTGACACCACCTTTCCCACACAGTAACCTGACACCACCTTTCCCATACAGTAACCTGACACCACCTTTCCCACACAGTAACCTGACACCACCTTTCCCACACAGTAACCTGACACCACTTTTCCAACACAGTAACCTGACACCACCTTTCTCACACACAGTAACCTGGCCCTACCTTTCCCACACACAGTAACCTGACACCACCTTTCCCACACAGTAACCTGACACCACCCCCCCCCCCCCAGTAACCTGACACCACCTTTCCCACACACAGTAACCTGACATCACCTTTCTCACACACAGTAACCTGGCCCTACCTTTTCCCCACACAGTAACCTGACACCATTTTCCCCCCCACACAGTAACCTGACACCACCTTACCACCTTTCTCACACACAGTAACCTGGCCCTACCTTTCCCACACACAGTAACCTGACACAATTTCCCCCCCCACACAGTAACCTGACACCACCTTACCACCTTCCTCACACACAGTAACCTGGCCCTACCTTTCCCACACACAGTAACCTGACACCATTTTTCCCCCACACAGTAACCTGACACCACCTTACCACCTTCCTCACACACAGTAACCTGACACCATTTTCCCCCCACACAGTAACCTGACACCACCTTACCACCTTTCTCACACACAGTAACCTGGCCCTACCTTTCCCACACACAGTAACCTGACACAATTTCCCCCCACACAGTAACCTGACACCACCTTTCCTCACACACAGTAACCTGGCCCTCCTTTCCCCCACACAGTAACCTGACACCATTTTTCCCCCACACAGTAACCTGACACCACCTTACCACCTTCCTCACACACAGTAACCTGACACCATTTCCCCCACACAGTAACCTGACACCACCTTACCACCTTCCTCACACACAGTAACCTGGCCCTACCTTTCCCACACACAGTAACCTGACACCATTTTCCCCCACACAGTAACCTGACACCACCTTACCACCTTCCTCACACACAGTAACCTGGCCCTACCTTTCCCACACACAGTAACCTGACACCACCGTACCACCTTCCTCACACACAGTAACCTGGCCCTACCTTTCCCACACACAGTAACCTGACACCATTTTCCCCCACACAGTAACCTGACACCACCTACCTTCCTCACACACAGTAACCTGACCCATCCCCCCACCCACCACACACAGTAACCTGACACCACCTTACCACCTTCCTCACACACAGGAACGGGAAAGGTCCCGACAAAAGAAGCCCCACCTTGGGTGCTTCCGGAAGCGCCTCGGTTCCGTCGCAATCGGTGGGGGGCGAGTCGGTGTCCGGTGCTGACATCGAAGGCTCCGTCATTGACCCTTCCACCACTGAAGACGCCTCCAGAGCTTCCCACTTCGATGTGTCGACCACGAATGTGCAGAATCCTTTGGAGGAGTCTTCGGGCGTGGCTGGTGACATGGTCGACGCTTCCGAGTACTCCAACCCAGCGAACATGAGTATATCTGCCGTGGAAGAGCCGTCGGGCAATGTCCACTATGACGAGGAGGCTCAACAAAAAATAGACGCTTGATTGTACAGGAGCCGCTCCAGGGCGGGTGACAGAATAAGCCTGCTGGTCTAAAGCCCGTTCCTGACTGAGTGGGCGACTTTTGTTCGCCGAACATACTTCGGACACCTCTTTGACTTCTTTCCCACAGCTCTCTGACACCGTGCTTTCCCCCACATATCTCTAACACCTCCCACACAGCTCTCTGACACCTTCCACACAGCTCTTTGACACCTTCCACACAGCTCTTTAACACCTTCCACGCAGTTCTCTAACACCTTCCACACAGCTCTCTAAAAGCTTCCACACAGCTCTCTAACACCTTCCACACTGCTCTCTAAAACCTTCCACACAGCTTTCTAACACCTTCCACGCAGCTCTCTAACACCTTCCACACAGCTCTCTAAAAGCTTCCACACAGCTCTCTAACACCTTCCACACAGCTCTCTAACACCTTCCACATAGCTCCACATAGCTCCCTAAAACCTTCCACACAGCTCTCTAACACCTTCCACAAAGCTCTCTAAAACCTTCCACACAGCTCTCTAAAACCTTCCATACAGCTCTCTAAAGCCCGTTCTTAACTGGGCGAATGTTTATTCGCCGAACATACTTCGGAAAGTTCGACGAACTATGATTCGTTTCTTAATTGAACTTTTAGTTCGCCGAACATGGTTCTCAACTGGCTTGTAATGAGATGAAAGCTTGGCCCGAACTTGCGGCAGACGCGTAGCAGACAGCATGATCGAAAATGTAGGCTAAAGTCCAGTCAAGTCAAGTCAATATACTTTAGTCATCCCTCACAGGGTAATTCAACTAACCGCTATCATTCTGGGTCCCTGAGACAGGCTGCGCCTCCCAAAAGTCAACAAATAACAAATTCCCTCCGAAGCGAGTGAAAAACCTAGCGACACCGACATCCATTTTTTTCTCTTTTTTTCTTCCTCCTCCCAGGAGAGCTCTGCTCTCAGCCAATCAGAGGCAATGTTCGTCGAATAGGGCGAATGTTCCCAGAACATGTTGAGCGAAGCTTTTGGACCCCGAATATAGCTTCGTCGCAGTTCGACGAATACTTCCAACGAGTTTCGCGAAGCAAAAGTTCGCCTAGTTAAGAACTAACTAGGTTCGCCGAATACTCCCAACTAGGTTTGAGAACAAAAATTCGCCCAATTAAGAACGGGCTTAAGAGCCTGACACAACTCCGACGTGTTCACTCATCAGTTGTTTTCCATTTTGACGACACTGTTATAAATCAGCTAGTGAAATGATCCTGTCAAGACGAACTGTAGCAGCGATTTTTTCTTTTCTTGGGGGGGTGGGGGGTGGGGGAGTTAACCCTCTCCCCCTGTACCTCTCTATCTCTCTGATGCTTGTATGTGTATATAAATGATGCCCTCTATTTATTTATTTTTTTAATTATTTTTTTATTCATTAGCAAGGACTAGTTGTTAGACAGGTTTTTGACTGAACCGTGACTGCAATCTATATTTAAAAAATAAAAATATTTTAACGTTTTCGAGTTCTCTCCCCCCCCCCGCTACACTCACTCACACACACACGCACGCACGCACGCACGCGCACGCACGCACGCACGCACACACACGCATGCATGCATGTAAATGAGCAAGGATAGATTGTATGGGTAACTGTCTAAAATCATGATTCTTGTGTAATAAATTTCTGAGTTTTGAATTCTCTGTCTCTGTCTTTGTCTTTGTCTCTGACTCTGTGTGTGTGTGTGTGTGTCTCTCTCTCTCTCTCTGTCTCTGTCTGTCTGTCCGTCCGTCTGTCTGTCTGTCTGTCTGTCTGTCTCTCTCTCTTGAAGATGGAGCTAAATGACATGCTATGACTTGCTGAAGCATTTCCCGTTCTTGATGCAAATACCGGCAGTTGTGTTTGCTTAGAAAAACGAGCATTGCTACTGATCCTACGCAAGCGCGTGCACCCTGGCGGATTTGCTAATGGCGGCCTTGCTAAGGTCAGTCAGTTTCGCGGATGCGAGGTCGAGGCAAATCCGTCTGTGTGGAAGTAGTTTATATGTCACTGATGAACAGCTTCAATACAGCCAAGCCAAGTCTCCTTAAATTAAAAATGAATTTTTCTACAACAATGAATTGTAGGGCAGCCATAGATCAGTCGATTGGTCGACTGGAAGGCCGCCTGGTCATTTTATAAAAATTATTGAATTATTATAAAAGATTCAATATATGTAAGAATCTCTCTCTCTCTCTCTCTCTCTCTCTCTCTCCTCTCTCTTCTCTCCCCTCCCCCCTCTCTCTCTCTCTGCTCTTCTCCCCCCTCTCTCTCGGTTTGATTCCTAAACTTTTCGCCATGCATACAGCACCCACCCTCAAAAAAGAAAAAGAAAAAAAAGAAAAAAAAGAAGAAGGCCCGGTTGAATCGGAGATCACGTGACCGCGGCCAGCGACGCTAACCTGCTGCCGGATGTACACGTCACCACGGCGTCATCCGCTGCGCCAATCAGCGTTGCCTGACGCTCCGCCAATCAATGCCGCCGCACGCTCCACCAATCAGTGCTACCGCTTGCTCAGCCAATTAGTGCTGCCGCGGCACGCTCCACCAAGGGAGGAGTTCCGAACAAAGAGTTAAGACCCGTCTGTCGCGTCTGTAACATCGATAGATATCACTGAGCAGCCAAAATTAAGTAACAACTGGCTAATACTGCTCTACCGGCCTAGCGCTGACACGTCGCGAGCGAGCGGCTAAACCGATCGACGCATTGATCCCCTACCCCCCCCCCCCCCCCCCCCCCCCCCCCCCCCCCCCCCCCCCCCCCGCCACCCCCACCCTCCCCCCCATCCTTCAATTCAGTCGCAGGGAGGATAGTTTGTCACGTAAACGGCATAATCTTCAATATATATATATATATTTGTAGTAGTATATTTAGTCGCAGGGAGGATAGTGTGTCACGTAATCCGATTGTCCCCATCAGCGACAATTGGATTACGTGACAAACTATCCTCCCTGCGACTGTATATACTACTACTAATATATATATATATATTGAAGATCATGCAGTCACTGCCGTAATCAACTTTAGCCAGCTGTTACATCATTCTTCAGCAGCGGGCCGGGCCGGGCCGGTTTGTCTGGTTTGGAGGTCTGAGAGAAACCTGGAGAATTTGGATGAGCCAGAAGTCCGAGTTTTACGTGCCGTCTGGGTTAAACTCACACTCCGAGCATCGCTTTCCGGCACCTTCCTCCAAACTCTGCCAGATTTAGTTACGCCGCTGAAGGGGCACTCTTTAATCTCCGCGCAGCTGTCCACTGACGCAGTCAGCGCCCTCCGAAAGGTTTTGGTACTCTGATAAGACTGTGGAAGCAACACAGCGCCCAAGAATGAGCCGGTTTGGCCCAGCGGTGAAGGCGTTAGGCTGGTGAGCAGAAGGACCTCGGTTCGAATCTGCTTCGGCTCTCCTTTCTCTTCAACGGTTGTGGTCTGTGGACACTGTCTTGTGACTTCGTCCCTCACAATTATGAAACATTAAAATGGCTCTCATCGCTGCCCATCTTAATGCAGGAGTCATTCCGGTGGTGACAGTGTAGTGATAGGTATATAATCTCCCTCTCCCCCCCACCTCCATACTCATAGTTCAGGAGCTGTGTGAGAGTCGAGGTGGCCGTCCTGATCTGTCCGTCCTAACGAGCCTTCTGGTTTCCGTGGACGTAAAGAATTATTGAACCGTGCTTCGGCATTGGTCACAACTTGTCCCTAATATGTCAACTGACATCTGAGGACATTAAGCAACACTTCATCATCATCACCACCTCCATACATAGTTCAGGAGCTGTGTGAGAGTCGAGGTGGCCGTCCTGAGCTGTCCGTCCTAACGAGCCTTCTGGTTTCCGTGGACGTAAAGAATTATGAACCGTGCTTCGGCATTGGTCACACACTTGTCCCTAATATGTCAACTGACATCTGAGGACATTAAGCAACACTTCATCATCATCACCACCTCCTACATAGTTCAGGAGCTGTGTGAGAGTCGAGGTGGCCGTCCTGAGCTGTCCGTCCTAAACGGCCTTCTGGTTTCCGTGGACGTAAAGAATTGATTGAACCGTGCTTCGGCATTGGTCACAACTTGTCCCTAATATGTCACTGACATGCTGAGGACATTAAGCAACACTTCTCATCATCACCACCTCCATACATAGTTCAGGAGCTGTGTGAGAGTCGAGGTGGCCGTCCTGAGCTGTCCGTCCTAACGAGCCTTCTGGTTTCCGTGGACGTAAAGAATTATTGAACCGTGCTTCGGCATTGGTCACAACTTGTCCCTAATATGTCAACTGACATCTGAGGACATTAAGCATCACTTCATCATCATCACCACCACCTCCATACCCCCCCCACCCCCTTCTCCCCGTCCCTAATAAGCCTCATGGTTTCTGTGGACGTTAAGCACCATGTTTACTAGCGCCCAAGCACGCACGTAAACATGAGACGCATCCACCCCGGGTAAAAAAAAAGAAAAGAGTTCCGTCTCGATTCAAACGGTTTTGGTTTTATTTGAGCTGGCGTAAGCACTGGTCAGTTATAAAACAAACGTCTGATATAATTTGAGTTGTTTGTAACAAACTTACTACTGTTTGAGCACCAACAACAACAACAACAAAAAACTGCTCGTTAGCTGACAGTTTTCTGGACCCTATGGCGTAACTAAATACCCCGAAAGCAGTTAGCCTAGCTACCTCTGCCATAGACAGGTATTTAGTTGTTGTTGTTGTTTTATAGGTTTTTGTAGGTTTTCTTGGGGGGGAGGGGGGGGGGGTGTTACCCAGCCTAGACAGAGTGGTTTCCAGCCTAGAGCACCAATTTAATTTTGACATAATTATGTTAATTGACAGGATACAGAAAGAATACGCTGAAGGTGATGATACATACATTGTCAGCGTTCTGGCGGCAGTCAGGTCTGCTGGTGACAGTGTCACAGTGTTTGTAAGAAATACAAACTCGTTCATCTTGTGCGTTGCTGCCAAACTCCAGTCTTATAGTATCTGCTTTTGATCACACACACACACACGCACGCACGCACACGCACGCACGCACGCACGCACACACACACACACACACACACCACACACACACACACACACACACAAGTATTCAGTGGGGGACAAAAGATTTAGCTATGCACGGGGCTCGCCTGCCCTTGCCGTTCACTTATTTCACTGACGGCTGCGAAATGACGTCACGCCAGTTCGGTGTAGGCCGGTATTCTGTGCCTTTGAACAGAAATAAGTTTTCGTTACCACCGATATAGCCTGATTTAATAATAAATAAAAGTAATACTAGATTACAGACTTGCCTCTCTGTCCCATAATGCAAGCACCCCGAACAATCGATTACGAGGAGTGCACCATTTCTGATGACAGTTGGCCGGCTGGAAAACATGAACGCTGAACTGACCATATGATTTACTTGATACTTTCACATTTCCTCGAAGTACTATTCCCTTTTTGCTATGCAATTTCAACTTTTTCAGCTACACCTTACATGCTTACTAGTACTATGATGAGGGGAAAAGTCATGAGCTCTGAAATGACAGATATTGACTGACCATGTATCCGTTAAAAACCTCCGCCCTACCAGTTTTGGCAACAACAACAAAAAAAGAAAAGAAAAAAAAGGTTAAAAAAAGTCGCATAGGCCATAGTCTGGACTCTAGGATGTATGGGTGAAAACATGGACATTTTGCGCGTCTAGACAGGACACTGTAACCAGGCTTTGTGAATGCTGGCGTTATCACCAAGAAGGTTTTCTTTCAGGTGTCAACGGTTCTTTGGCGTCACGGTTGCGTCACATTACAATCTGCAACACCAAGCTCGTTATAAAACTCTGTCAATACCTCGTGAAGTTTTTTCATAGTTCAGGAGCTGTGTGAGAGTCGAGGTGGCCGTCCTGGGCTGTCTGTCCTAACGAGCCTTCTGGTTTCCGTGGACGTAAAGATTTATTGCACCGTGCTTCGGCATTGGTCTCAGCTTGTCCCTAATATGTCAACTGACATCTGAGGACATAAAGCATCACTTCATCATCATCATCATCATCATCAACGTGAAGTTTACATAGTTCAGGAGCTGTGTGAGAGTCGAGGTGGCCGTTCCTGAGCTGTCCGTCCTAACGAGCCTCCTGGTTTCTGTGGACGTAAAGAATTATTAAACCGTGCTTCGGCATTGGTCACAACTTGTCCCTAATATGTCAACTGACATCTGAGGACATTAAGCAACACTTCACCGTGAAGTTTAACATGGTTCAGGAGCTGTGTGAGAGTCGAGGTGGACGTCCTGGACTGTCCGTCCTAACGAGCCTTCTGGTTTCCGTGGACGTAAAGAATTATTGAACCGTGCTTCGGCATTGGTCACAACTTGTCCCTAATATGTCAACTGACATCCGAGGACATTAAGCAACACTTCACCACCACCACCGTGAAGTTTTTTCATAGTTCAGGAGCTGTGTGAGAGTCGAGGTGGCCGTCCTGGGCTGTCTGTCCTAACGAGCCTTCTGGTTTCCGTGGACGTAAAGATTTATTGCACCGTGCTTCGGCATTGGTCTCAGCTTGTCCCTAATATGTCAACTGACATCTGAGGACATAAAGCATCACTTCATCATCATCATCATCATCACGTGAAGTTTACATAGTTCAGGAGCTGTGTGAGAGTCGAGGTGGCCGTCCTGAGCTGTCCGTCCTAACGAGCCTCCTGGTTTCTGTGGACGTAAAGAATTATTAAACCGTGCTTCGGCATTGGTCACAACTTGTCCCTAATATGTCAACTGACATCTGAGGACATTAAGCAGCACTTCACCGTGAAGTTTAACATGGTTCAGGAGCTGTGTGAGAGTCGAGGTGGACGTCCTGGACTGTCCGTCCTAACGAGCCTTCTGGTTTCCGTGGACGTAAAGATTTATTGCACCGTGCTTCGGCATTGGTCACAACTTGTCCCTAATATGTCAACTGACATCTGAGGACATAAAGCATCACTTCATCATCATCATCATCGTGAAGTTTGACAGGATTGTCTTTAATGAAACGTAGAAACCAATGAGTTCCTTTCTTTGCTCCATTTTGTTAGGCACACGTCAGAACATCTTGTAATGAATGACGTCAGATCTCTACATCGGCTGCCTATTTCTGCTTGAAAATATGCACACTAAGAAAACAAAACATCAGCTTTTGTTTGATCTAATTATTTGGTAGGTTTTGAACATATTTTGAAAGTTATGCCTCATCTGTTATCAGAAAAGGTACAACGGTTGTATTACGCCACGCGACCTAGTAGGATTAGGAATTTCGTGTAACACAGCTCAAAAAACTTATGTTGCAGACTTTCATTTTGTACCTCATTTGGCCTTAGATTGACTAGCCCAATAGTCGATAGTGTGGGGCTTAAAGTCCTCAGATGTCGGGCTGATATATTGGGGCAACACTCAGACTGTCATGGTTAGCTAGGCCACAGAGGGTGCTGGTTAACCTAGCGGTAAGGCGTTAGGCTGGTAAGCAGAAGGACCTCGGTTCGATACCGCTTCGGCTCTCCTTTCTCTTCAAAAAGGTTGCGGTTTGTGGACACTGTCTTGTGACTTTGTCCATCACTTCCTACCGAAACATTAAAATGGCTCTCATCGCTGCCCCCCTGAATGCAGAAGTCATTCTGGTGGTGACAGTGTAGCGATAGGCATATAATCTTCCCCCCCCCCCCCCCCCACCTCCATACCCCCTTCCCCCCGTCCCTAATAAGCCTTATGGTTTCTGTGGACGTTAAGCACCATGTTTACTTACTTATAATTTAGTCTTAACTCGGAGCCGGCTTACTGTGCTACAGGCAAAAGCAGCCGGTGGGGGTTTGTCTGAGTGTTTTCAGATTTTTTTGTTGCGAAATTAAAGTCTGTAAGCATTCAACTTTGGTGTGTTTGCACTGATATGCTCTGAAAAGTTGAATAAGTATGTTTAAAAACGCCAAAGTGATGCATTTTATTCACCCTACCCGGCATCAATTTTGCTCATTTTCAACCGAGAGCATGGGATTAAAACCGTTAACAAAGTATATTAAAAGTTAAGTAATGTTGAAATTTCAAGTCTCTTCAGGTGCCCCAATCGGTTTGATATGTTTCTGTGCCAAAATTGGTAAAGATTGGTACATTTAAACTACACGTTGCTCAGGATTAAAGGAAAAACTACTCAACGTACAGTGAACACTTTAAAGCTGATTTCTCAAAATGGCGTCCGCCACACATGCAACCTTCAAAAAGACGTCATATCGAAATTTGTTGGAGTAGAAACGTGATTTAAGTATTAAAATAACGAGCAGAACTTGAAGATTTGAGACATGCAGATATCTCAAATTACCAAATGTTAAGTTGACTCATTTCGTGAAAATGGTATATCTTCCAGTTTATGTTATGCATAAATCAAATAATTAACAATAACAATATAACTTTATTGCCAAGTGTCAATACACTGATTGCTCGAGGAATGTTTTGTGGTGCCAGTTACACTCATCACACATTCACTCCAATCATAAACATTTAATTACAACAAAAGCAAAAAAAGTCATTCATAGATAAAAACAAAACAAAAAACAAACAAACATGAAAAATCCCACTGGCATCAATAATTGTGTGTGTGTGTGTGTGTGTGTGTGTGTGTGTGTGTGTGTGTGTGTGTGTGTGTGTGTGTGTGTGTGTGTGTGTGTGTGTGTGTGTGTGTGTGTGTGTGTGTGTGTGTGTGTGTGTGTGTGTGTGTGTGTGTGTGTGTGTGTGTGTGTGTGTGTGTGTGTTTGTGTGTGTGTGTGTGTGTGTGTGTGTGTGTGTGTGTGTGTGTGTGTGTGTGTGTGTGTGTGTGTTGTTACTGTTGTCGCTGTTATTGATCGCTTTTCATATGATAGCGCTATTCTCCGCTCTAGAGCAGACTCACTGCGCTCGCATGTGTCTCTCTGATGATGATGATGATGATGATGATGATGATAAAGTGATGCTTAATGTCCTCAGATGTCAGTTGACATATTAGGGACAAGTTGTGACCAATGCCGAAGCACGGTTCAATAATTCTTTACGTCCACGGAAACCAGAAGGCTCGTTAGGACGGACAGCCCAGGACGGCCACCTCGACTCTCACACAGCTCCTGAACTATGTTTAACCTAGAGTGGTGGTGAAGTGTTGCTTTATGTCCTCAGATGTCAGTTGACATGTTAGGGACAAGTTGTGACCAATGCCGAAGCCGGCACGGTTCAATAATTCTTTACCTCCACGGAAACCAGAAGGCTCATTAGGACGGACAGCCCAGGACGGCCACCTCGACTCTCACACAGCTCCTGAACTATGTGTCTCTCTCTGATGATGATGATGATGAAGTGATGCTTTATGTCCTCAGATGTCAGTTGACATATTAGGGACAAGTTGAAACCAGAAGGCTCGTTAGGACGGACAGTCCAGGACGTCCACCTCGACTCTCACACAGCTCCTGAACCATGAGTTACTAGCTTTTTATA
The DNA here is from genome assembly GCA_018857735.1 of Alviniconcha marisindica. Lineage (NCBI taxonomy): Eukaryota > Metazoa > Mollusca > Gastropoda > Provannidae > Alviniconcha > Alviniconcha marisindica. The sequence continues at coordinate 289,256 of JABMCL010002576.1, forward strand.
GCGCGGTTCTTTTTATATTTTGGTATCCACCAAAGTAGTGTACTTCAAAGCGTTGACACGGCTGTTGCCACATGAAACTGATGACGTCTCGATGCGTTCAGAGTACTCCATACAACCCAAACTCCAAGCACTGGTTTACGACATCCTTCCTTCAACCACTGCCGTATTTAGTTACGCCATAGGGTCCAGAAAACTGTCAGCTAACGAGCAGTTTTTTTGTTGGTGCTCGAACAGTAGTAAGTTTGTTACAAACTACTCAGATTATATCAGACGTTTGTTTTATAACTGACTATGTTGCTTACGCCAGCTCAGATAAAACCAAATCGTTCGAATCGAGACGGAACTCTCTTTTTTATTACCCAGGGTGGATGCGCCTCATGTTTACGTGCGTGCTTGGGCGCCGTGTTGCTTCCACAGTTTTATCAGTACCCAAACCTTTCGGAGGGCGCTGACCGCATCGGTGGACAGCTGTGCGGAGATAAAGAGTGCCCCTTCAGTGGCGTAACCAAATCTGGCAGAGTTTGGCGGAAGGTGCCGGAAAGCGATGCTCGGAGTGTGCCATGCACCATGTTACTTCATGCAAAGCCACATACGTAAGGTGCATGCGTGTTTAGCTGTAACCTGCAGAATGACCGCGGTCTTTTACGTGCTACTGCGGTAACACTGGAGTGGAACGGATACCGAAATAAGAGTCAGCACAAAAAGCTGACCCTGGAGAAGACAATTCTCCCGCCGCCGGCCCTGCAGGGATTCGAACCCGCGACCTTTCAATCACGAGTCCGGCGCTCTAACGTGTGTGTGATTGTAGGGCCTATACCGAGAAGAAAGATAAAAATGGAGAGCGGAAAAAAGAGAGAGAAGAAAACGCGAAAAAGAGCTATATATATATTACAGTCGGTCGTAATGGCGGGCCGCTCGTAAAATTCTGATGGGGAGACATGTATCCTATGAGCTACCGGGAACCAGATTGAGAAGGTCTCGCCGTGGTGACGTCAGTCCTCATTTCGAGTCCGGTGTGTGAATGTGCCAAGTTGTTGTTTCAGTGAAGTCACTGTGTGTGTGTGGTGTGTGTGTGTGTGTGTGTGTGTGTGTGTGTGTGTGTGTGTGTGTAATTATGTTATTACTCTGTGTGTGTGTGTGTGTGTGTGTGTGTGTGTGTGTGTGTGTGTGTAATTGTTATGTATTACTGTGTGTTGTGTGTGTGTGTGTGTGTGTGTGTGTGTGTGTGTGTGTGTGTGTGTGTGTGTGTGTGTGTGTGAGAGAGAGAGAGAGAGAGAGAGAGAGAGAGAGAGAGAGAGAGAGAGAGGTGAGTGTTATGTGTGGTGTGTGTTGTGTGTGGTGAGAGAGAGAGAGAGAGAGAGAGAGAGAGAGAGAGAGAGAGAGAGAGGAGAGAGAGAGGAGAGAGAGAGAGAGAGAGAGGTGTGTGTGTGTGTGTTGTGTGTGTGTGTGTGTGTGTGTGTGGTGTGGAGAGAGAGAGAGAGAGAGGGGTGTTGTGTGTGTGTGTGTTGTGTGTGTGTGTGTAGAGAGAAGAGAGAGAGAGAGAGAGAGAGAGGAGAGAGAGAGAGAGAGACAGAGAGAGACAGAGAGAGACAGAGAGAGACAGAGAGAGACAGAGACAGAGAGAAAGTGTGTGTGTGTGTGTGTGTGTGTGTGTGTGTGTGTGTGTGTGTGTGTGTGTGGTGGAGTGTGTGAGAGAGAGAGAGAGAGAGAGAGAGAGAGAGAGAGAGAGAGAGAGAGAGAGAGAGAGAGAGAGAGAGAGAGAGAGTGAGATGGTGTGTGTGTGTGTGTGTGTGTGTGTGTGTGTGTGTGTGTGTGTGCTTTGCACTTTTTGTGATATACTTTGTGACTGAGGAGGAAAGGAGAAAGAGAAGAATTGATTTATTTAGATGGCAATAGTGCTATTATGCCTGGAGAGAGTGGGGGATTGAGGCAAGGGCAAGGGGAGAGGGAGAGACAGAGGTTATTTCAGTATTAAAACTGTCAGGAGAGACAGAGGTTATTTCAGTATTAAAACTGTCAGGTTCCTGTTTTGCATGATACCTGTGATTTTAGTATGCCATCTTTTAACGTGAGGGTTTCCTGTGCTACTGATTTTGTCTGTTTGGGTTGAATTTGATGAGTTGTACTTTTCTTATTTGTTGAAAATGCTTGACCTATGAATGCACGTGCTGATGCGTGTAACTGGTAGGGTTGACTGTTTCGGATGTGTGTGTGCCCTCCACTCTAAGATGAAGTACTCTGTGTTTTATGTGTACTTATGTTCATGTAGTATACCGTGTGTTATTTTACTGGTATCTTTCATGCAGTCGTAAGGCAAATTTATCTGTTATTCATCGACAATAAAGATTATGTATTCTGTGTGTGTGTGTGTGTGTGTGTGTGGTGGTGTGTGTGTGTTGTGTGTGTGTGTGTGTGTGTGTGTGTGTGTGAGTGTGTGTGTGTGTGTGTGAGTGAGAGAGAGAGAGAGAGAGAGAGAGAGAGAGAGAGAGAGGAGAGAGAGAGAGAGAGAGAGAGAGAGAGAGAGAGAGAGCGTGCGCGCGCGCGCGCTTGTAGAGGCTCTTTGGTAGACTTTTTTCGGTGTTGAATGTATGTACTTCTGGGCCCGTTGGTAACTGACTTTTGTTTCTCGGTGTTGAATGGACATCGAACGACTTTTGTTTCTCGGCGTTGAATGTACTTTTGGGCCCGTTGGTTACTGAATGGACATCGAACAACTTGTTTCTCGGTGTTGAATGTACTTTTGGGCCCGTTAGTTAGTGAATGCACAGTGACGACTTTTGTTTCTCGGTGTTGAATGTAGTTGGGCCCGTTGGTTAGTGAATGCTCGTTAATGACTTCTGTTTCTCGGTGTTGAATGTACTTTTGGGCCCGTGGGTTACTGAATGAACATAGAACGACTTGTTTCTCGGTGTTGAATGTACTTTTGGGCCCGTTGGTTAGTGAATGCACGGTAACGACTTTTGGTTTCTCGGTGTTGAATGTACTTTTGGGCCCGTGGGTTAGTAAATGTACATCGAACGACTTTTGTTCCTCGGTGTTGAATGTAGTTGGGCCCGTTGGTTAGTGAATGCTCGTTAATGACTTCTGTTTCTCGGTGTTGAATGTACTTTTGGGCCCGTGGGTTACTGAATAAACACAGAACGACTTGTTTCTCGGTGCTGAATGTACTTTTGGGTCCGTGGGTTAGTCGATGCACATCGAACGATTTTTGTTTCTCGGTGTTGAATGTACTTTTGGGTCCGTGGGTTACTGAATGAACATAGAACGATTTGTTTCTCGGTGCTGAATGTACTTTTGGGCCCGTGGGTTAGTGAATGCACGGTAACGTTTGGTTTCTCGGTGTTGAATGTACTTTTGGGCCCGTGGGTTAGTAAATGCACATCGAACGACTTTTGTTTCTCGGTGTTGAATGTACTTTTGGGCCCGTTGGTTACTGAATGAACATAGAACGACTTGTTTCTCGGTGTTGAATGTACTTTTGGGCCTGTTGGTTAGTGAATTCACAGTAACGACTTCTGTTTATCGGTATTGAATGTACTTTTGGGCCCGTGGGTTAGTAAATGTACATCGAACGACTTTTGTTTCTTGGTGTTGAATGTACTTTTGGGCCCGTGGGTTAGTAAATGTACATCGAACGACTTTTGTTTCTCGGTGTTGAATGTACTTTTGGGCCCGTGGGTTAGTAAATGTACATCGAACGACTTTTGTTTCTCGGTGTTGAATGTACTTTTGGGCCCGTGGGTTACTGAATGCACATCGAACGACTTTTGTTCCTCGGTGTTGAATGTAGTTGGGCCCATTGGTTAGTGAATGCGCGTTGGGCCTGTTGGTTAGTAAATGCACATCGAACGACTTATGTTTCTCGGTGTTGAATGTACTTTTGGGCCAGTGGGTAACTGAATGAACATAGAACTTGTTTCTCGGTGCTGAATGTCCTTTTGGGCCCGTGGGTTAGTGAATGTACATCGAACGACTTTTGTTTCTCAGTGTTGAATGTACTTTTGGGCCCGTGGGTTACTGAATGAACATCGAACGACTTTTGTTCCTCGGTGTTGAATGTAGATGGGCCCGTTGGTTAGTGAATGCGCGTTAATGACTTCTGTTTCTCGGTGTTGAATGTACTTTTGGGCCCGTGGGTTACTGAATGAACATAGAACGACTTGTTTCTCGGTGTTGAATGTACTTTTGGGCCCGTGCGTTACTGAATGTACGGTAACGACTTTTGGTTTCTCGGTGTTGAATGTACTTTTGGGCCCCGTTGGTAAGTGAATGCACGGTAACGACTTTTGTTTCCCGGTGTTGGATGAGCCCAGGTTTCGTTGATAGACTTGTTTCGCGGTGCTGAATGTGCACTTTTGGGGCAATGGGTGAATGCACATTTCTTTGACTGATCTTTGTTTCATGGTGTACAGTGTTGAATGCACATTTTGGGGCCCGAGTGAGTGCACATTTCTTTGGCAGACCAGTTTCGTTTCTAGGTGCTGAATGCATAACATCTGGGCCCACGCAGTTCAGCCTTAATGCAACCGCCACCCTGATACAACCATCATGGCTGACAGCGGTAAAAATCCAATTTATCTGTCACTTTACAACGAACACACGACTCTTCTCATCTCTCTCTCCGAGCCTCCAACACACACACACACACACACACGAACACAAACTGCGTGAAGATATTTTTTTGAGCTGGTGTTTTATTAAATTTGTTTTCAAATTTGGAGATTCACTAGCATTTCCCCCCGCGGAAACGTCGATTACAGTTGTAACCAGTTTGTACCAACTATTGCAAAACATTCGACTTAAAACCCAAACTGTCCTGTATGAAATGGAATCAAATTTAAGTATAACCCTTGGCAGGTCGAAATCTGCCAACAACTGTAGACCCTTTTGTTTCGTTTTGCTAGAGCCATAAAACAGTTTTTACAAAATTCCAGATACTCGAGCTTTGTGTACTATTAGTATAGCAGGACATTTCTGTATCAAAATGAGCCAGTCAAAAAAACAAAAAGGCTCCATAAAGATGAACCATGACAATTTTCCATTTCTGAGTCTTAAGAGGAGGGGGTGGGAAGGCGGTTAGAGATGGGGGAGTGGGACGAGACAGTACAGAATGGAAAGCAGATTGTGTATATACGATTATATATATATAGGTTCAATCAGTACACACACAGATGATAGGCGACTGACTCATTTCGAGGGACAGAAAAAGAAAAAGAAAAACAATATGTGCAATGCAACCCACTGAAAGACAAAGACACTGACGTTCGGTTTTTCGGTATCGAGCGAAATCCAGAGAATCTGCATCTTGAACACAGCTTTCTCTCCGCACATTCATTACTTCATGTTTAATCTTGACTGATACTGGTTTGTTTTGAAATCAATCAATGGATTTTACTGCACATTATGTCCTTCCAACCAGCTCATTTGAGAGAGAGAGAGAGAGAGAGAGAGAGAGAGGAGAGAGAGAGAGAGAGAGAGAGAGAGAGAGAGAGAGAGAGGTACACTTTTAAGACGTTTCATAAATTCATATTTTGGAATAATCTGTAAATGTAATTTACTTTCATCCCCCCCCCCCCTGCAGCCCTTCAAGATATGATAAAACCACTGGTTTCTCTCGCTGACTCGCCCCGATAGAACCGTACTGGTTGACTGGGCGTAAAACACCACGTTACTTACTTTCAGTTGATCGGAGCTGCTTAGAACAACCAAGCACTCAGTGAATCCATTCCCACGTTCTTTTTACATAAAATAGTCGTTGGACAGTTTATGAAAGTTCACCAAAAAACAACAACAGTGTACCCGAGAGAGAGAGAGAGAGAGAGAGAGAGAGAGAGAGAGAGAGAGAGAGAGAGAGAGAGAGAGAGAGAGAGAGAGAGAGAGAGAGACAGACAGACAGAGACAGACAGACAGAGAATCATCAAAACATAAACTGCAGCCACTCCTCCCCAGGATAAAAATTAAAAAAGCAACACAGTACAAGGCGGCAGCTATGTTCATGAACTGCTGTTCCGACACCACGTTAACTCCCTACGACTGACAGGCCAATCTGTCAAGCCCACCACACCCCGGAAAAGGCTGAAAGGGAAGGCAAGGGATCATTCTGCCTCACGACACTGTGGACTGCGACAACACCAACCTGCTCTTCAACGTCTACACACGCGACACCCCAAGGAGTTACGCTGGCAAGTCGGAAAAAAGCCAGCCTTCTCCAATTCCAAAAGATACACTAAGACACAGCAATCTTCATTTGGGCTTCTGAACGACACAGTACACGTTGCTGCTGATGCGTGCCACGACCACTGAATAATGCGAGGTGGCCAACATGAACATCAGCGTCCAACCGACAGAGGTCTCTGGGTGTTCCAAGGCTTGAGGGGTGAGAAGAAAACTAGCTCATCACGGGTCGTCGTTGTTAAGACTTGTAACGCCCGAGTGGTCTATGGAGAGGTACTGGTGGGAGAGTTCCCTGGAGGTTGGGGTGGGGGAACTATACGCCACACTATACTGTCAGCATTAGAAGGATTCTGCCTTCAAATGGGCAAGAGGTGTAGAAGCCATCTTAACGATTCATCAGTGTGTAGGGAAAAGTCTCAAGACAAGTGTCCATAAATTAAACCACAATTCTTCTACAGGAAGGAGAGCCGAAATGGACTCGAACCAAAGTCCACCCACTTGTCAACCTATCGCTAGGCCAGACTGGCTTACACACAACTGGCCATGTGATGGCAGTATACACCAGTCTTTTTAGGCTGGATGACGAAACACATCTCCCCAAAGGGTAGGGAAGAGCAAAATCCCCGTTGATTACAGTGACCTCCCTTTGTCAGCCGTAAGGGTTAACTGTGCGGACCACAGTTAAAAAAGAAAAGAAAAAAAAGTAAAAGACTGTTACAACTGACACAGCAGATGTTCATAAACAAAATGTACAACAAAATAACCGGTCAAAGTAACTGTGTTATATAAATATTAATGCTAACTCAAGAATAATTAAAGTACCAATAATTTCAAGTGTATGAATAAAAACAGAAAAGATCTTTTTTTACCTGTTGCATTTCTCCAAAAAAAAACCCACCACATTCTGAAATACCTCCCACTAAAAGGAAAACCAATAAGAAAACAAAAGGGGGGGGGGGGACAAAAAAACAACTGGTCTTTTGTTGTTTTCCGTTTGACCAGACATAAAATGTTCTGAAACTGAAAATCAGCAGCAAAATGACCGAACGGCTGCAAACCAGAATAGACCGGTGTGATAATAGATAATAAAACAAAATGAGTACACAACAAAAGTGTGCCCCCCTGCCCCCACCCTCTTCAACCTTAGGTAAAGATTTTGCAAAACTTATCAATAAATATGTGCTGCAATTTTGATGCATAATCTAGTAGTACTAGACCTCTTTTTTCCTTCTAAAACCTAATGTTCTTTTCCACATTTAGGGCTAGTAAGGAGTTCCATATCAGGAAAATTGGTATCATAAATCTTCCTTTCTTCCAATTCTTTCACTTAAAAAAAAAAAAAAAAGCCCATTTACAGATTAGTATATAATTATTTAAACCGTTTGTGCAGCCTTTAGAAATAATAATGGGAAAAGAAAAAGTTGTCTAGCTGAAAATTTAAAAATACCTACAAGATTCCATTTACCATGTACTTAAATGAACTAATGACAATATAACTTACGAAACTTTCAATGTATTTTCAGCAGCATGATTTTGGGGTATTTAAAAAAAAAAAAAGGTAACAACATACTCTTGGGCACGGTAATTGCAATAAATACCCATACTGGTCATTTTTCACAAATCCTTTTCAGTTTAGCTGAACATCTTGTCTACAACTCCCAGAAGATATGCTTCCAATGAACCTGGAAATGTTCCATTTCTAGTAGGTATGGCCCTGTACAACACCTGGTGAAGACCATTACAATGGCAATATTATACTAATAATTGAACATCTGACAAAAAGATCGAGAGGAGGAAGAAAAAAAGCAGTAACTTGAATAAAAGTACCTTTTTTTCAGTACAGGGCCATAGGTGTTCTGTTCCTGCCGCACACACAACTGGCAGGCTTCAGCAACCGTCAAAACAAAGCTGGGAGGGTTGGGGGGATGGGGGGGTGGGGTGGGGCATGTGCACTTTCTAAACAGCACAGCTGTGCTTTCCTATCTCTCAGGACAGAGCACAAATTTCTCTGCTGGCTGAAGAGCATGCACTGTTCGTGTCTGCCTCCCAATGCAACAAGTCATGTCGAGTCATGCCACTCAGAATGTTCAACAATGTTCTGTTACCACTGACATCACATTTTCCCATGGATTATGGATACCATGTCAAAACGGCTGCTGAAAACTGCCAGTTTTTCCTTTCTCCCTTGAACATACGCACAACAAGGTCATATACACGCACAAAACCTCATAGTCGCATCAAACACCACAAAAAACAAAGATGCGGGGTTTTGCATCCAACACACCGACAGGCTTTTCAAAGGACAGGTGTCGCCGTGAGCACGCCACACCGGTACATCCACATTCCCTGACTGGCAGAACCCTCATTCATCAGGGTCCATGCTCACCTCATGCAGGCCCATACGCTGGCCTCCTCCTCCCACCATGCGCACCCATTTCTACTGTCACACACGTCAACGCTGACACTGTCCTTTCGCAAAGCAAACGCTGTGCACACAACCACTGGAATCACCATATGCACTGGTGTAAACTACACCAAAACATACCATGTGTCCCATCTACACCCATACGCCAACATCATGCAGCATAATGTTCTTTCACCCACGCTCTTGCATCCATGTCACACTGAACGCACTTCTGACATGCGCATTGTAGCCACAGCAATAAAGCCCTTTCACGCACAGGCACCACACAATGCAATATCCACACACCTATGCACACAAGGTCAGCCTGATGTTACCGCTCCGGCAGGGACAGTGGTAACATCAGACCACCACCACCGGAACAAACAGAATTATATCCCTTCCCATTTTTTGTGACTTTTGGACAACAGACATGCGTTTTCCACGTTCCTGCAAACCTGGCTGGTTTGACAGGAAAAGAAACACAGCTGTTAAACTTCAAAGTTTGGACAAAACTGCTGGACCTGGGGAGTAACAATTTTTTTTTACAGCCATTGGTCAACATCCAGGTTACATGACTGCTGTGAAGATGGTATTTTGGGTCACAACTCACCTTCACTTCTTAACCTTGGATACCAACTTGCTGGTTGTAGAAATGTGGGCAATCCAAAACCTCATGGATATGTAAACTCCCATCCACTTTACTGGTTTAAATCCGGCAACAACAAAAAACAATTATTTTTACCTTAAAACTTCATCGTCTCCACATTTTTAAACACTTCATAATAAATTCTTAGAGGATTTCTCCAGCAAATTAAACAGTCTTACAAATACAATGCAGCTTTCATGTTCGAGGCTCACACCACATCACCAACATATACAGCAGACACTGAAATCAGATGTTCAATTCTGCTAACTGTGGAGCTTTCGGTTTCATCTTCCAAATATGCAGTCAACATGCAGCTTGTCTCTGACAAAGTACTAGACCCATGGCACACAAATCTACCATGGGGGGGAAAAATAACAATAAAACACATGGAATCAATAATTAAATATTTTATACTTCAATCCAATGAAAACTACTGATTGAATGTTTTTGTTTGTTTGTTTTTTGGGTTTTTTTTTAACATTCCACCCTTCCCTGTATCCCTACAAAACAAACGGGTTGTTTCATTCAATACTGAAGGAATGTGACGGTCCAAGCGTCACAAAGTCCTGTGTCATCATGGTGAAAGGCACAAGGTGTGAGGAGGAATAGTGAGGGGTGGGATGGGGGGGTGGGGGAGGAGAGAAGATGAACGATGATCAGATATAAGCTGGATGGACTTTTCTGTGCAATGCACTTTCACATGCACACAACATGGTGGTGTGGGAAGGAGTGCGCCCGTGGACACCAGCCCAGCGTATGCAGCACATCAGAAATCAGAAGCTTGCTCCATTGGCGGGCTCTTGCTAAAGTGTCCCACCCTCTAGTCGTGAACATCAGCCTAATGCACAAAACACACAGACACGCTTCAATCATGGAGTCTTCACGGAGTATATGCAACACACTGGCACCTCACTCCATTCACAGACACAAAGAGTTGAGTGCACACACATGCAGCTCACACTGTCTATGGACACCTGTCACACAGCATGAAGATGACTCCGTTCACAGACGCAGTGTGGAGTGTACACACCTGCGGCTCACTCAATTCACAGATACAATTCATGGACACCAGTCACACAGCACGCAGATGACTCACTCTGTGTATGCTACCCCACAGAATGCGATCCAGGGTGGGCAGCGTTTTAGACGCCTTTGACGAGTCTTTTCCGAGTATTCCCAGGCTGGGAGTCGCAGAGAAGTCAAGTCCAAGTAATGCCCATATCCTCAAGAACAATGACAAAAATAATAACCTTCACAACAGCTTTCTTTAGTTTCTGTATTGGTGATGGACAGACACAAACCTGACCAGCGCACCACGTCTGGTGGGCCAACAATGGAAGTGAACATTGCTGTGGAGCCGGCTGCCCAGATGGGGTGTGGATGTGCTGGTTCCCAACACCAACACATGGGTTCACAACATGCGGCAGCTCAACAGCCGCTGACTGGCCGTCAAACAGGGAGAGAACAGGCCTCCCTTTTTTTTGTCTCCGTAAGGTCACAACCAGCCATTCCTACCTGAAGTTTCTTGTAAGCAGCGCTGAACAGGATTCTGGTGCGACGTGTGTGGAAAAATGACAGTTTTTTTGCACTACTCGGCTTTCAAGTTGACCAAGATTGTAAGAGTAATCCTTTTTCTCTTTTGAACACTAAACTGATTCAATCACCTGCACCACATCTCCTAACTGTACCCACTGTTCTTGGCAACTGCCACAAACTGCTGTGTTCTGAACACCTCTGGATACTGGTGAAGGTGAGTCTGTTTCTGGTGGTACTGTGGCACAAGTTGACACAAATTTACAGCCTGTTGGCCAACACGCCAAACTGCAAATCAGTGGCCACGGTGTTCGACTACGTGACAGAGTGAAGGGCTGCTTTGTTCTTCTGCATCAAATCTTGTGGAACTTGTTGGTGCCCGTTTTGTCTTTCCTTCATTTGTACAACATGCATCAACACCATTGTGTACATTCCAGATCCCATGCCTACCTTCAATTAGAGAACCCCAAGGGCTGGTGGCACAGTAACACAGTTAATGAATACTAATCAAACTGACAACTGCAATTACTGTTATTCCGAATGGAAGCAGCAGCTGATGGTGATCAGCAAATGTGTTTGGTGAAAAGGACAGAAAAAGACCAACTCCATTACATGGATCATGTTTCAGTACTTTCTACAGTTGACTGCTTCTGATTTCCCACAGAAATGACTTCTACATTCACGTGGGTAGCTTAAAAAACACGTTTTGAGTTAATTAAAAACAAAAACAAAATAATAAAGATGGCTATAAAGGTGGCATCATAATGTGAAGCTCCATGGCTGCCATCAGATGTTTCACTTCTGAAGAGGCTCACAATAAGTGAACTCTGAACCCTGGCGTTTCTCCCACGTATTGTTGTTCACTCACCAACGCCATTTCTGCAAGGCTGGCAAACATCTGGTTTGGCCCACCAACTCTGCGAATGCCTGCTTGCACCAGCCACCTGTCTGCACTCTGTCATGAGGTCCGACGCTCAAGTGGAAATACAACCGCAGCACTTTGAAGACCCAAGCAGCAATCCAGTCATTACCATGAAGCACTGATGGCTAAAGTGGAGTTCTGTCACAAGGTCCGACGCTCAAGTGGAAATACAACTGCAGCACTCTGAAGACCCAAGCGGCAATCCAGTCATTACCATGGAGCACTGATGGCTAAAATGGAGTTCTGTCACAAGGTCCAACGCTCAAGTGGAAATACAACCGCAGCGCTTTGAAGACCCAAGCGGCAATCCAGTCATTACCATGGAGCACTGATGGCTAAAGTGCAACTCCACTCATAACCATGGAGCTTTGATGGCTGTTAAAGGCCAGGACGTGCACAGCTCCCCATGGGCTGCACCCATCTGTTCAGCCCCTCTCTCTCGGGGAAACTGCCGTTCCTTCAGTAAATCCTTTCAACACTTTAAGCCACACTTGCCAAATAGCTCTCCCACTTGGCTGTTCTGTTTTGTATGTCACATGCACAACTCCATGACTGGCAGAAACAGTAAAGCATAACCAGCCAGTGCAGTGTTGTCAGTTGCCAAGGAGGAGGAAAACACATCAACATCAAAAACAATAATGGTGACATGCTGCCTCGGATGATTTCATGTCCAGCCACAGGCGTGCGCATGCGCACGCACACACACACACACGCACGCACACACGCAGCAGATGGGGACCATCAACCACACAATCATGTACGCAGTCACTTCAGTGGGCAACCCCAGGGGCAGTAACCCCTTATGCGCCCGGTCTCCAGCAACTCACAACAGGAAGGGCAAGGGAGTACTTCACCCAGGGGGCAAAAATGATGCAAGTTAGGCACCCTTCATGACAATGACTCGCCAGCTGTCACTGCAAGCACAACTTTAGTCTTTGGCCAAGAGGCAATTTTTGTTTTTGTTTTAAATACGTAAATTATGGTCAACAGTACCGTCACCACCACCACCTTTCCAAAACTGAGGCAGGCCACTGGTTCAGGCAAAACAAGGTCTACATGCCTTCACACAATGGGTCCCACCTAACTGGGGCTCCAATGAGCTGCAAGGAAAGAAGTGAGCAGCGATCACCCCTTCTGTCACTTGACTCCCACACTTCATTTATTAAGCTACAACTTCTCCTTTTGAGGTGCACACTCGACTGTATCAAATACTGCATTCTGGGGTGCCATCTTGGTATATGTACCAATGGTTTGAAAGCAAAATAAAATGGACCTGGGGCACGATATGTGGGAGGTCCAACAGTGCGCCAAGTCCACAGCAGACTCACAAATAACTGCCATATAACTGAACGCGTGGAACTGCTTGTGCAGCTGGCGACTCACTGGGCAAGCTGGAGGTAGGCACAGCCTAACAGGTCAACATTGGTGTCACACTTGCAGGCAAGACAAACCATGATTAAATGAAAACGTCATCTCCACACTTCCACACAGGGTGAACAAACATCCACCAACATAGTACTTACACAAAAACATGTTAGTAATTCAACTGGAAATATATATATGTGTGTGGAAACGATCTCAAAATTGCTAAATTTGAACCAAAACAATCACCTAAATTCTGCCTGTGTGCTCTGAGGCAATCTATTGCATCTTTCAGTTTGACTATCATTCTGAAGTTAACATCCAATTTTTTGTCATTAGGAACATCACCTAGGAAATCAGCAGAACTTTTGTTCATAAAACATAACTTGTACTTCATCTGGAGTTTAGATACTTTCTAATGCCCGTTTCCAACTAATCTGAATAAAACCTGGCAAGGAGGAGAATAACAGACTTTCTCCCAGTTTTGCATTACTATTTTGCACACAGGCATCTTTGCATGAAGTTACGCAACTTGTCATGATCAAAGCTGGTCCTCATGACAGTAAATTTGATTTCTGAAAAAGTTCATTCAACTGGTACGTCTCTGTTTTCTCTCAGTCAAGTACAATCAGCACAATAAAATGATGATTTTCCATGAAAGGACATGCTGGACGTACGCGCCTGCACATGATCAATGGAAATGCTCGTCAATTTTTTTAAACCAAACACATCTGCTGGTACTTGCATCAAGAACTGGAAATGCCTCAGCAAGTCATAGCATGTCATTTAGCTCCAACTTCAAGAAAGAGCAACAAAACCAACCAACCAACAAAAAAAAGAGGGTTAAATCAACCATAAACATTTTGATTGAACCCTGAACAAAACAAATCGCTATTTCAAGTTGGATGATACACGAGTCTGTGATACGATAGCAGGCCTTTGTACTGTAATGTCATAATGAATGAAACAATCGTGCTGATAATATGCGCAAGTCTTTTTTTCCTTTTCTCATGGTAAGTAGACTGACATGGAAGCGATCAGCTCCAAGTCCTATGAACCTTGCTGCCTGGCAACCAGCCACGCCCATTCCCCCAGTGTCTTGTGGGACGCATGGCTGCTGAAACTATTTACAAGTTTATACAAAAATAACGTTGGGACAGCAGGTAGCAGCTTTTGGAATGTGCTTCATCTGCTCCACAGCTGAATGTTTTGCACACATCACTGTGAACGTCATCTGCGCAGCATAGTGGTTGCAACCTTTTGTTTTGCCATCTGAAGATTTGCATGCTCTTTCCAAGAAAGTCGTCAAGCAAATGCTTTGCCTGGCTTTCTGAGGGAGGGAAATTTCACCTGTCTTCCAAGTGGCATCACTGCACTTTTGGTCAACTCACCCTACCGGAGACTGGAGAGTGAAGAAAATATCCCAGCCCCTTGAAGTGGCATTGCTGCACGTTTTGTTGACTCATGCCAAGTGAGAAAAATTCCCCCGTCCCTAAAAGTGACATCACTGCACTTTTTGTTGACTTGTGCCGAGAGAGGAAAATTCCCCAGTCCCTAAGTGACATCACTGCACTTTTTGTCTTGACTCGTGCCAAGTGAGAAATGTCCCTGTCCCTGTAAGAGGCACCACTGCACTTATAAAGTCTGCCGAGACAGGAAAACTTCCTAAGTATCATCGGGACAACTTCTCACCGTGGCAACATAGCTTTTTATACATTATCAAAAAACAACAAAAACCAGCATCATATCACCCTGATAGCAATAGGGAGGGGGGGGGGGGGGGGGGGGGGGGGGGGGGGGGGGGGGGTTAAGCACTCCTTTTTGCCGCTACAGCAAACAGTAGAACATGTCCAGCTAGGGTGGCCGCAACACACCACGCTGAATTCAAGGAAACAATGTTGCAACTGCAGCGGTAGACCTATGTCGATTTCTGACCGCTGGATGCCTCTGTGCTGTTTTCCACCAGCTGGACATCACCTGCATGCCTGTGCTAACCTGAGGCACCACAGTCTGTTGCTTTCGTCTGGGAACAGGTGAAAAACTGTCCAAAAAAACTATCTGGCCAATCCAAGTGTCTATTTACATCTATCTACAACTCAGTCATACCCTAACAGTAGGCAGGGGGAGGGGGAAAGGGTAGGGGGAATTGGCAGGATATTTACTACTCACTACCTGTGACTTCACTGCCAACAGCAGTGACAGCGCACAAACACGACAACTGGCCTAGCAGTCACTCATTTCAGCGAAAAACCATGCACCACAGTACTTCCATCTGCTGCATGGTTTTTGATGTTCAAGACCACTGCAAATTCAGTGTTGCCTACTTGAGTGGATCAGGGGTAGCTTCAAATAAAATAAATAACACCAAAGGAAGAAATCTGACTCTGAAGGGTGCATACCTTTCTCAACAGCTTCTGAGCCACAAAATATTTACATTGTTTACCATTCATTCCGAGAATGACTGAACAATTCAGTGTGCCAACGTTGCACAAGGACTCGTCTCATTCCCAAACAATGAAATATTTGGGTGCAATTTTTTCTCACCTTCCTATGTAGAACCTGTATCTGCCATTTATAGTTTTACTTCGTTTGCTTTTTTAAACAGTGAGACAGGGAGAGAACAAAAATCACCCAAGTATTCCAACCACGCAAAAACACATGTAACAATTCAATACCTAATTACGTGACACGTGGTTTTACAGCTAAAAAAGCAATTTTGACAGTGTAGGGTTCAATCAAGGGCCTGTGGTTTGTTCCTTCACTTGAAAACACAGAAAGCACTTGACGAAAAAAAAACTACAAGGGAAGGAACAGCCGAATAACATCTGTACAGACAGCGAACTTTGTAAGAATGCTCCACACAGAAGAAGATTTTGCTCTTTGGTCCACTGTTTGAAATATCACCGCACCCTCAGACCCTTCAAAGAAATCCACTCGGTGCTGAATGAAGATGCTGAAGTGGCCTGTGTCATTGATGCGACAAAGAATCTTTCCAGTGCTCCAGCACCACCACGCTAACACACGCAGAACTTTGAAGACATCTTAACACAGCCATCCCTGAAGGGATGCAAATACTGTCCATGCAATGTGTCACCCAGTTTTGGGGCCACTCTGCCCACACTGGGCCAATATGGGTGCAGGCTGAGTAAGAGTTGGCACTGAATAGCGTCCAAAAGCCTCAGTGAATGAACACAGGGCAGATTGTGCTGCTCATCATAGCACTGTTGTTCACTTCGATTCACAAAAATACACCGTTACACAGCACTCGCTCATTTGTCATAGCACTGTTGTTCACCTTGATTCACACACACTGTTGTTACACAGCACTTACCCATCCATCATACACTGTTGTTCACCTCGATTCACAAATATACACACTTTTACACAGCACTTACTCATTTGATATAGCACTGTAGTTCACCTTGATTCATACAAATACACTTATTCAGCACTCACTCATTTGTTGTAACACTGTTGTTCACCTTGATTCACACAAATACACACTGTTATATAGCACTCTTTTGTCACAGAACAGTTGTTCACCTTGATTCACACAGATACACATTTTTACACAGCACTCGCTCATTTGTCACAGCACTGTCATTCACTCTGCCTCATCCAAACACACACCGTCATAGCACTCACGCTTTAGTCACCGCACTCACACTTGTGTTACGCAACAGCTCTTGCACACCATACGCACGTCTGTGCTTTACACAACACTCCTACATCACACACATTTACTCCGACTTCCTCACTCTCTCCCACGTTCATTCTGACCCCCCCAGCTTGTTTAGCAGCTACACCTCAGCGAGACACACACACCTAGTGCACTCAGCCATTCGAGCACAGTGTCAGGAGTAAGGAGCTCCGCACAACGCTGAATAAAGACACCAGGTCGACGCAGTGTCCATTTTGCTGCATGCTTCACAACAAAACAACCGTGGAAGGAAGAGCTGGCCGATCACTCGTCCTCTTCTGGGTCTTTCTGTATTTGGTACTCGGCCACGTACAACGATTTGTCAATGGTTTTGGGGATCGGCTTGATTTCTGTGCCCAGTTCTTGTTCAATTTTGTGCAGGGCAAACCTGAAACAGTAACGAAATGCATTTAACAATCAATACACGCGTATGTGTGTGTGCTTGTGCATGCGTGGGTAATCTGTCTCCATTTCAGAAATCTAATGTTATCTGTCAAACACTTTCAGAAGCAGAACTGGTTGAATTCCTCATCATTAATGGAGATCACATCAAGACAACAGCTACGATGCCCTTAAACAGAAAGACCCACTGAACGAAATAATCTCATGGGTGAAAGTTTTGATTTTCTGAAACACAAAAATGGAGGGAACTAAGCAATGGGAAGCAAAGCAGCGAGAGGCTTAACAGGACTCCAACTGTCCCAGTGTGTGGGACCACAGAGGGAACAAACTGCATTGTGTGCAGTATCAAAATGCTCCCTGTTTTCTAGTACTTTGTGCATAAATACACAACAGTACCCCCTTCAATACATGTCAGGGCTTGAAATCTGCACTGGTCTGATGGTCCATGATCACTAAAATTGCTGGCAGACCAGTGGAACTCTCCACTTTCAGAAGTAACTGAAAGACAGTGAGTGCCCTGAAGATTCAAAATACAGACCCGATTTACAAATGCTGAACCACTTTCACCCTTACAATCAGTCCTGACTTAAATGTAATATGTGCTCTTTTCTAAAACTGTCAATACATAGGTCATTCTACAAAGCTGTGTACCATTAACTACCACTGAGGGCAGCCCATATCAAATGAGCATTCTGTATCAACCCTTTGTTGTAATGTCCAACTTTTACTTGTATTGTTGAGCCAATTCATAATCACGTGATCCAATGGAAATGTGGTATTTTTCTTTATTAAACACATTACATTGCTTAGTCTGGTTAGCCCACTGGTTTTGCTCAGAAACTCTTCAAGCGAGTGGAAAAATATTATCAGTCATTTTGGATTTGGCGACAGATGTGACATATTTGGTACACAGCTTTGGACAACGACCCATACATTCAGGTCATCTCCTCACATTTCCTTTAGTCTTTGCTCTAGCGTTACCATTTGTCACCAAAACAGCCTTACTACTATGTAAACATGTTCAACTTGGTGGACAGAAATGGTGGATTGTCAGTGGTAAAGGAACCCTTACAGCACAACAAACCATTTCACACAAATCAGCAAAACACAGTTGATAATGCTCAACAAAACACAACATACACACAAAGAACAGAAACCAGAGTAGATTATTCTTGTATCCTTTGTGTGAAGATGGCTGTGTGGTAAATGCAGGTCTCCACTTGCCACACTTGAATGCACTCCATTTCAGAAAACACTTGTCTGTCAAATTTTTTCAGAAGCAGAACTGGTTATATGTGTTCATCATCAATGGAGACTAAATAATTGGTGTAATAAAGTACAAGTCACATTCACTCCCCGTTTCAGATTTTGCCCCTCAACTCCCCTTTAAATGGTTTCCTCAGTTCTGATCATTGAAAAGACATTGCAATTCATATCAGTTTTTTAGTCACTTCTTTGTAAATGTGCACCTGTTCAATCCAAGCCATAGCAGGGTAAAACAAACCAGCCTACAGTCTGAGTGACTGTCATACATCATCAGACCTGTTTACCCCCTAAATGCACAAGTGTAGTTTGGGTAGTCTAAATGTGTAGTCAGGAGGTACAATGTGTAGTCATAGTGCATCAGTTGAAACTGGACTGATTTATCATTCACACATTCAGATTCTCATTCTCACTCAACGAGTCAAAATAACACACAAGAAACTTTGTCTATACAAACTTAATAAAACAACAAATACAATTATTTTGCTGTAGTGTAACACTGTAATTGTAGTATGTTCTTTCTATCTCAGTTACAAATTTAGACAAGATAATCAGTTTGTCCAACACACACACACACACACCAAGCACACACTTTCTCTCATCCTTTCTATGAGCTTGACTGAATTGATATAATTTTCAGAATCAGAAGACCACAGTGCCTGAAAATATAAACGTAAGGCGACAGACAGCATGGCACTGCTACCAAGGTCTCAGCCACACACAAGTGGTGTAGATCCGTTCAGGTCTCTTGCTGGGCCGTGCACATGTGAATGTGGGAAAATTGTAAAGCCAACATCTTGACTCAGAATGAGAGTGCAGTTGTACAGATCAGTCTGCCAGTCAACCCCGGCCGCAAGCACCCTACTCAACAGCCTAGTACAAAAAAATCCGACCTCACAACAGTGTGAGCAACGAATTTTCTCATTGGCTGATCCCCAACAAAGTAGCCAATCACAACGCACGTTCTTTGTAATGGTGAGAAGAAGAAAAAAAATGCTCAAGGGAGATAACTCTACGGACTAGTGCTATCGATGTTTGCAAGTGCGGGAAAACTATATCAGTTTGTTGCATTAAAATGGGGGGGGGGGGGGGGGAGGAGAAAGAGACAGACTTGAAGCTGGAAAAAACTTTCCAGTCGCCTTGAACTCCTTGTAGGACTTACTCTCAACAGGTTGCTTACAGTCAAATCGACCACCATGCTTGCATGATAAAAGTCCGATTTGCAGGTGGTGCAAAGAACAAGTTCGCTGCCTTTCCTTGAAGGAACCAAACACGGATAAGCTTAGTGGTCAGCTGGGAGAAACTTCTGGGATGGAACTTTCTTCCTTTTAATCGCAGCAGCAGAGCCTTTGGAGGCTAACACTGAGTCTTCTGAAGAAGTTTCATACGCTCGCTTCTTCGACTCGGACATTTTCTCCCAACTGAAGGGAGTTTCGGATGCGTTCAGAACCTATGCTTGCGCCAAAACCAGCGCTGCTATTGCAAGACTTGATGCGCGCGTATCATAAGCGGGCGCACGTACCTTTTGAACACGGCGGCCGTGTCAAAAATAGGATCGCATCAAAAAAGAGGACCGAATTACGCTCGTCGCTATCGCGTAGCCAAACGAAGTCATTTGCGTAGTTTGTGTAATGCAAGCGTAGATGCGTAGTTTGGGCTTCAAATGTGTAGATTTCTACGCCAAAAGCGTAGACTAAACAGGTCTGCATCATCCACGTTTGAGCAGAAACATGCTGAATGTGCTTGCTCTGCTTGGAATAAACGAAGCAGAATGAACTAGCCTGAAGCGTAGCGCACTTTCACTCACCTGTCATCATAGGTGATGAGGTTGATGGCCACACCCAAGTGACCATAACGACCTGATCGGCCGATCCTGTGAAGGTAGGTTTCGGCGTGCTTGGGGAAATCAAAGTTGATGACTACATTGACAGCCTGGATGTCAATACCTCTTGTGAACAGATCTGCCAACACAACACACACGTGTCAGAGCACATTGTCAAAAATAAGGTTTATACAGAACACTTTATTCATCCCATTATGGGAAATTACAGACACATTTGCTGTCAATCAGCTCATCCAAGATGCCACATATTTTTCTTGTTATACCAGAAGAATGCAACACTCTACATAACTACTGGCCTATCCCTTTGTGTAAGCACTTAGGGTCTGTGTGGGTTAGGTGCTCCAAGTACCCATTATCATTCCTATCCCCATGTTATCTCTGCAACATGATGGTAGACCAGCAGCTGAGGTGTGGAGTACTGTAGACTAGCTTTACAAACAATGAAATATGTAGATCTGAGCATGTGGGATTCCCCACAAAAAGGCTTCAGTGTCATTCTACAGAGAGAAAAAACATACCAAAAAACCCCATATGGCCTCAAAGTGAAGACTTAATTAGGAGCTCACTGTGATAAGGAAACTGACACCTTTTTGACCAGGTACTAATGCTTCCATAGCAAGTGTGGCATTTTGTCAACCTACCTCCACCAATCCTTACAATTTTTAAGGGCTACATCCCGATACTGTAATAGGTATTCCCTTCACCCGGGCCCTTTTTCCACCCCCTATAATTTCACTGAAAACAACAAAAGCCACCATTCTGGTTTTGCCGCAAATGTTGCCAAAATTACGCCAATAATTTACCAGAGCAGACGAGGTTTCTGCACAGCCCCTGCCGGAAGTCATGAAAGACACGGTTGCGGTGCTGCTGGTTCATCTTGGCGTGAATGTAGTAGCAGGAGTAGCCTAACTCTGTGATCTTCTTGGCCAGCAGCTCCACACGCTGCGTCGAGTTGCAGAAGATGATGGACTGATTGATCTGGAAACATGCCCACAGGTCAACATCGCATCCATACCAGCAGCAACACATACATGTTGTGCGTAGAATGAAACAACATTTCATCAAGTTGAAGACCATTATGATAGTAGAGGGAATGCAAAATTATGTCAGTACAAATGATGACGTTATTGTTCTGTATCCTTAACAGTCATTTAACTTGCGAGTTTCACCACAAGTCAATCAAACCCCCTGAAAGCAGTCCTGTTCAAACACTGAAACTTGTATATATATATATATAACACTTCTGCTTTTTTCCTGCTCATGGAAAGTGCTGATTTCTGACACAAAAATAACCATACTGCATTTTTTTTTTACAATGTAATTTTACTCTAGTGTCTAGGTATCATTTCATACAGCATTAGTATACATGCACGTTGCCAAAGAGATCTATTTAACCTGTAGCTTGGAGAAGGCAACTTTAACCTCACCTACAGCTCGGAGAAGGGGCAGCACTATTATACCTGTAGGTCAGCAACAAGTATCAGTGCAGTAACAGCTTGCAGATGAGAGCACTTTGGCCAGAAGGGAAAGTTGTTACATTACCTATGGCTTGGGGAAGGGACAGCACTATCTTACCTGTGATATTGGTCACTGAAGAGCAGCAGTTCATTTACACATCTGAAGACAAGAGAGCATTGCTGTACCTGTGGCCAGGAGGGAACAGCATAACTTTACCTACAACTTGAGGAAGGCACCAGTTCTTGATCTTTAAAGCCCTGTCAACTGTATATGGTTGCCTCCGGCTTGAGAAAGGGACAGCACTATTCAACCTGTAGGTTGTAGAACAGCAGTACTTCATTTACAGCTTGAAGATGGGAGAGCATTATTTTACCTGTGGCCAAAGAGGGAAGAGTGTATGCTGACCGGCAGCCTGGGAAAAGTGTTATTTGACCTTAGCCAGGAGGGCATGGTGTTCCCTTACCTGCAGCTTGGAGAAGAGTGTGTTGAGACAGTGGACCTTCTGTTTTTCCTGGACAAAGGCGTAGTACTGAGTGACTCCCTTCAGCGTCAGCTCCTCCATCAGGTTAATCTCGTATGGGTTCCTCAGGTGCTTCCTCTGACAAATACAGCAGCACGAGTGGAAAATTTTGATTTCCCTAAGTGCACTCCGCCATAAGCAAATGCACAATCTCAAAACTATTCTCAAGTGTAAACCCTTTTTTAAGTCAATCAACAAAACCAATCCCTAGACAAATATGAAACATACATATGCAACATTAAAAACATCAATTTTCAAAGAGCTAGTCCCCTCAATATTATCCCTGTTAAATAAGCTCACAAGGCTAGGACATGCTGGTATTGTTGACCACTCGGTCTAACCAAAATCTAACCAATTTATCAATACCAGATTAAAGAAAAACATAAAAAAGAAATGAACAGAAACAAAAAAGACTTTCAGTGATATAATATAAATACATAATGGCAAATACCAATGCCATATGGAAGCAAGCTGCACATTCCAGCTACTAACGATCATCTCCTAGCTGTTCAACAAGAGCTATACAAAAAAGCCCAACTGAATGGACCATTAGCAGAAAAATGACAAGACAGAAAGACCAAGAGGACAAGTCAGAAAAACAAGACATAGGAAAAGGGAATCAATTGACAGCCCTCAGATTCCAGACAGAGGAGTGATATCAGACATTCCCAGCTTCCCTTTGGGGGCATGCTTGCATATATGTGTGTGTGTGTGTGCACGCGCATGCATGAGTGTGCACACCTGCACATGTGTTTTCTTGCATCAATGCTGTAGTCATCAACTTGTTTCCCCGATTCTAGCTGTAGCAAAGGAAGTTAACATGTTGCCCGACATCCACAAAAACTATCAGGCTTATCAGGGATGGGGGTGGGGGAGGAACAAGTAAATAGCTCGTCTGCGTGCTCCGACCCACAAAGACCAAAGAAACCGTCATCCATCACCATAACAACAACATTAAGGAGGTGGGGACCCCGCCAGTGTGAAGCAACTTGCGCGCTTCGCTAATTGATGTTTCAACAGCTGTGCAAAGCAACCAGTTGTAGCACATTATACATGCCACCTGTGCATGACACAACAAGTTATGCTGTTTTTCAGACAGCAAGATCCTGACACCAAGTGATGAATCAACCATTAGCATTTTCCTCAAAATTCAAGGGCAGAAGTTGCCTTGGCTCACTCACCATAAACTGTTCAACAGTGAGAGGGAAGGTGGCAGAGTACAACAAGATCTGCCGCTGGGCAGGCAGGTGGGCGATGATGTTGTCCAGCATGCCTTTGAAGTCCTGAGACAGCAGCTTGTCTGCCTGAAACCAAAACACAACAGCTACAGTAACACCTGGTCAGCATGGAGCACAAAATGTCCAAGATTGAGACCGGCAAAATCTAAACACCACATGTTCATTCAAACATGCAAGGAAGGAATTTCAGATAATCCCTAAAATAACACTTTACAAACAAAAAATATCTAACTGAATAGGGTGGGAACAGTAACCAAAGCTCCATTTTCAGTTAAGTAATATGTCAGTCACACTGGACATCCGAAGCAGAACTGGATATGGATATCATCATAAAATGGAACTTTGTCTAAGTTTTCCATGCTTTGCATGATAGCCTAAACTATGAGCCGCATAAGCCGAGTACAAACATCACCAAACATAAGCAAACATAAGAAGTTAACCACTGTGAGCTTCTCTTCCCACAGCTGTCAACATATTATCATATATGTACGACGCGCAAATGCATCTGATGCACTGCAAGTGTTAAACACACTTTAAGGCCTAAGCTGGAAATCCATACACCCAACACTGAAACGACACCAACGTGACAAGAATGACGCCAATAAAAGTCTTTCTCAATCCATCATGACACGACACTGGCCCGCCACTGATACTGGCATCAACTAACGCTGGCACCTGCCAAATTTGGGCAAGATGCCAGCTCCCCAGGACAGGGCTGTCCTTGAACAGTTAGCTGAACCAGTCAAGTCCAATCGCATCTTGTATGACGTGCCTTTACCAGAGCACAGGGGTGCTCAACTTCTGCACAATATCTGTGCCAGCATTGCAAAGAAAACTGAAACACCAGTGTGAATGGCGAGTCTTGACACTTCTCTCCTGTTTTTGTTTTTGAGTTATATTGTTTTGATAGGTGTGTGCTTACCAACAGCAAGGAACAGGTGGAATGCTGCAGTGACGTTTCAATTATATGGATTCATACATTGGAGTTTTGTGTCTGTGTGCTTTATGTCTGTATATATGGATTTCCAGCTTTAGGGTTTAGAACTGGCATGTACGCCTGGTTGCTGAAATCTCAGAGGGTCATACTGCAACTTCAAAGGGTCACAACCATTACCAAGTGTACACATGCATGGGTGCACACACACCATTGTGACAGATGCCCTGACCAGCGTTGTACCGCATGCAGCTCAGTTTCAGTGCATCTGGGTAAAACTGTACATCTATATACAGGTGACACACCAGTCACAAGTTTAGTGCATCAGTGCGTAATGATCAACTATAATGCAATGTATCTCACCTCGTCCAGCACCAGCATGTTGCAGCTGTCTGTCTTCACCAGGTTTTTGTTCATCAGGTCCAGGATACGACCAGGGGTGGCGATGATCACATGCACTGGAACACAATGTGCACTTTATCAAGACATCAGGTTCAAACTGAATAACAGGTGGCAGGGTTGAGGTGATGGAACATGAAGAACATCTGTGAAACCATTACAGACTACACAGTCACCTTGGATTCTCGAGAAATATTTCTTTCATGGCCACTTTGTAGCTTGTGTTTCTGTCACTGCGTGTAAAATCATACATAAAATCTCGAAGTAAAGGCCATTTACCCTAAACAAAACCAACACACATACTATTTTATTGCTCCAAGTGCTCCTGCAGCAAGTTTTTGTGTGCACTGGTGCCATACAAGCAGGAAACCTACTCACAGGTTTGAAGCAACTATGCATGCAAAGTCCACAAGGGGGGGAGAGGTGCACAGAATATGCCCGTTGGCACCAAAAGAACAAATTCCTGATAATCCATCCTGAGCATCAACTCAGCAAGACCTACACTTGCAGCTGAATCACCTCAACAGAACTTCTGCCCCCAAGAGTTAAAAAATCCAAATATTTTATGAGACAACTCTAAACTTTAAGCAGTATTTTACACTGATTATGGACTGCAGTGTGAGCGACAGTGCATATGAAAAATCTGTTGCAAGGTTACACAACGCAAAATCATGATGGGGCCAACATTTGTGTGCACACCAAACTGTTTTCTTCCCCAGAGGCTGTGGGGTGTGGATGGGAGCGTGGAGGGGGGATCAAAGATTTCAAATTGTTGAACTTAGGGCAGTCTGTAAAAACTATTCTGTATAAACTGTTTAGTACTGGTGGGTGGGCT
Source organism: Alviniconcha marisindica (assembly GCA_018857735.1). NCBI lineage: Eukaryota > Metazoa > Mollusca > Gastropoda > Provannidae > Alviniconcha > Alviniconcha marisindica. The sequence continues at coordinate 314,889 of JABMCL010002576.1, forward strand.
GGTGGCAGTGGTGTGTGCGACAAACACTGGCTACATACCAGGGTCATAGAGACGCATGATGTCATCCTTGAGATTGGTTCCTCCAGTGGTCACCATGCACTTGCAACCAATGTGTTTGCTCAGCTCGATACAGATCTGACTTGTCTGCAGCGCCAACTCACGAGTAGGTACCATTACCAGGGCTGTTGAACAGAAAGGAAACGCGGATATCAAGGGCTGCTGATGAAAAGCATAACTTATGAAAGGCTGTTGGCAAAAAGAACACAAGATGGTTGCTGATGAAAAGCATGGACATGGCATAGGCTGTTGATGAAAGGCACAGATTTATCAAGGGCTGTTGATGAAAACCATGGATTAGTCAAGGGTAGCTGATAAAAAAATAATTTAAAAAAACAGACTTATCATAATATCAAGGGCTGTTGAAGCAGACACACTTTTTAAGAGCTCAGGAAGAGAAACATGTACTAATAGCAGTTGATAAACAAGAATTAATCAAAAAGCTGTTACTTAAAAACATGGACTTGTTTATAAAGGCCTCGTGATGGAATATGTGGACTTTGCAAGTGCTGTTGATTAAAAACATGCACATGAAGGGATGCTGAAGAGAAACATGGCTTCATGTTACTAAAGTTGTCGATGAGAGATGTGGAGTTATCAAGAGCTGTTGATAAAAAAAAACCCATCAAGATCTGTTGATAAAAAAAACCCAGACTAATCAAGGGCAGCTGGTGAGAAACCATGACCTATCAAGGGTGGGAGATTAAAAAACATGCACTTACCAAGGGCTGACGAGAGGCAAAGCTTATGAAGGGCTGCATGCACACACACACACAAAGTGCTACCCAGATATAGTAGTGCCCCAGATATAGTAGCACCATTACAATATCAGTGTTGGGCTAATCAAGAGACCACTTTTACCCAGATGTTTGTTTGCTGTTGTTGTAATTCAATAGTTTATGATGGGTGTGGATGTGTGACGAGTGTACCTGCTATCATAAAACATTGCTAGTGTAACTGAACTGAAACTTGCCAATAAAGTTGTACATTGTTTACAGAACACAATGATTACGGACACCAACAACACAGCTGTACATACCTTGAACTTCATTCTTGGTGACGTCGCACCTCTCAAGTATTGGAATAGCATAAGCGCCAGTCTTGCCAGTTCCGTTCTTGGCACGTGCCAGAATGTCACGACCAGTGAGTGCAATGGGGATGCTGGCTTCTTGAATTGGGGAGGGTTTCTCCCAGCCTTTTTCAAAAATACCCATCAGCAGCGGGCGCTTCAGGCAAAAGTCTTCAAATTCATTGCCTTTTGTGTTGGTCACATCCTGGTGGTGGGAAAAAACAAGACTCAAGATTCAGTTGACATGTCAAGATCCAAATTTACAAACAGGATTTTAATGACAGTAATTATATAGTTTGACCCCCCTCCCCTCCTTTTCAAGCCAGGTCAAATGTAACTGCAAAAGTGAGATTTATAAAGTTATAACTTATAATGTTCTGTCAAATTCAAAATGATCTAGTTTATTTTTTAAGGTAACTGTCTTAATATACCCAATGCCTGCACTTTTTAATTTAAAAGAATTTGGAAGCCTTCAATCCAAAGTACAGCAACCGTATCAAGTGACACAGGTAAGTGTGTGGAACAAACAGCATAATACGGCATACGGGGAAACTGTGCACTGTTTTCATCAAGCCTTATTTCAGTGGTTACAAAAGGTTAAATGGCTTAGAAGATATATCTGCCGGACAAAGCCTGGACACATGGACTGAGGGACACGGTGATTCCATCCACAGTATATGCTCTTGGAAAAAATGAAAGAAGTTTTGACAAGTTTTCCTTTTCAACAATAAAAACTCAAGTGCATAAAAATTATGCTTGCTACTATCTGTCCTTGCTTCCAGTTTTATATGCATTTGCTCAATGGTCAATCAAGCAACCGATCACTTGCCACCTTCTGACCGATACCTTCAGCCAATTGGCACCTGTATACAAATACACCTCCATAAACAATTAACCCCTCCACTGCCCCAGCCTGTAAAATTTCCCGGCTGAATGATGTATGGATGCACCTGCAAACAATATATTTTCCGGTCCTATAACATCTGTTTTCAATGCTATGCGTTTTGATGAAAAGCCTTAAGGAAACGAAACGGTTCAAGGGTTTAAAATTTCGCCCTTTTATTGGTCATTTTCAAGTCACATCATGGCAGTAAAGGGGTTAAAAAAAAATCCCACAACAATCTCAGCTTCCTTCTCGGTTACCCCTGCCCCCCAAAAAAGTGGAGAGAGAGAGAGAGAGAGAGAGAGAGAGAGAGAGAGAGAGAGAGAGAGAGAGAGAGAGCTTACTGTGGTTCTTATTCTGTTGTCCTTGGGTGGCAATTTTAACTTGCTCTTCCATCCCTGGTCACTGAAACAGCATGACACAAGTAACACACAGGCACCCAAATATTTTTTTTAACCATACTTTCAACACCTAAAATTAACAGCTGGGCCACTGGCATAGCTTACAACGTATACAAGATGCCATCATCCATCATTCCATGCAGACCAACAGATTTACTGTTTTGAAATGCATGGTTCCTAAGTAGAAACAACAAAGTGGGAATAAGCACAGTTCCAGAACTGAGCTTCTCAGTATTGGAATTTCTAAGCTGAATGCCTATTCTGGAACTGCTCTGCTTCATTTTCTCAAATCACTGTGCAGTGTGCAACCATCAGGGGTTTATTTGTAATCACCAATTCAGTGTGATGAAATGTGTCAAAAATTATCAACAACTCACATCAAGAAAGAACAGACTGTACCTGACTTTGCAAAACATTAACTGGGTCAACCTGTCATTTGATTGCATGTTGTGAACTTATATTTGCAAGATTACTCTGCTTGTGGAACATAAGATTAAGAACCCCATTTTAATGTAAAAATACTGTGGAGGTGCTGATGCAAAGAAACTCAGATGAACCCGAGTGATCTGGCCTGACTGCTATTCTAAAATTCTTTTCCTCACAAAACTGCTGGCACCTCCAAATTCAACCTGCCAAGAGAATATATACTGCACAAATGACAGGATAGCAAGATCCCATGCAGAGTAAGTCTAAACTTCCCAGTAAACATGCCGGATCTGATCCGGAGGCATTTTGGTTACGGCCAGTTATGGCCATCCAGAATAGGGCTGGATCGTATATTCCAGATCCGACTTCCCACATCCTTTTCAGTTCCGTTTTTCCAAAGAAGGCATGGGTCATACTGTGCAAAACCGACCTGGATCCAATCTAGATGGCCTGGCCAGGGTTTGGCTAAACTCATCTGGTCTGAAAGCAAGCTGGTGTGCAGGAATCAGCGGGTCCAGTTTCTGGCATGGCGCAAACCAGCCTGCTACCAGTTTCCCACTTTTAGACTCGGTTCTGTTCTTCCACAGCTGTCTGGATAATATTGTGCAAAACCACCCGGATCCGATTTACTGCTGGCTGGTTGTGCCAGGTTTTGGCCAAATGGATCCGATCCGGAAGAAAGCCAATGTGCAAGAATCATCCGGCCCGCTTCTGGCCAATGCTTCCCAGCCGATCTGGCCCGGACGCGAATCGGATCCGGCATGTTTACTGGGTTGCTTCATGTTTGGATCAGCAGTTACTGTCTTCATCATGTGAATTACAGAGAGGGAGAATTTCTTTTCTTTTATATACATTTTTTTTTTTTTTTTATTATATTAGTTTTTGACTACTGAAACCTTTAAATCTGGTCAATGACTGTCAATAATCTGGGTGTGAAACAACATGAAACTGCATAGAAAGTGTCTGAGAAATTCACTTTTGTTCCTCTTTCTTTTAAAACATAGATAGTCCAAAACTAACACAAAACTAAACACACCCCCCCCCCCCCCCCAATCAATAACTGACAAATGAAGCGCTTAACAAAATACTCACTCTGAGAGCTTTCCAGCAGGTTGTGAACCATTGTGATTGGCTGAATTCTCCACCTGAGCTGTTGCCATGGTGATGTTGTCAGCTAGTGTAAGCTAGTAACTGTTGGAGACACCTTTTACAGGGCTACCACCGTCAGTCCACACCCTACCACCAATCTCTTCTCTCACTCTCAGTCGCAGCTGTGTGATCAGTCTTTACACCAATGAAAACTTTCTGACCCACAGATCAGTTCACCTAGGTCTCACAATGTTGTCACAACAGAAGTTCATGTAACACATCAAATTTGTCTCTACAATGTCTCTGGATTGGAGCAATGCAAATGTGATTCAGGAAATCAGTGGGGGGAAAATGCAGTGGCATTCACCAAGATAGCCGGCTGAAAGCAGTGAAAACACCTGAAAAACAAATGCATAAACCTGAGAAAAGGCTCTGCTTAATAAATTTCATGATACATGAACCACTTTATATTTTTTAAAGCAAGACCACTGAACTAGTTGAAGTCTTGACAAAGATAAAACATTCATGCAACGTAACTCAGTTTGATATTTTGAGAGAGTGGACTTACCATGATTCTCTAATTACAAAGTATGCCAGCAAAGTAAGCTTGCTTGATGGAAACTGGGATTTCAAGTCTTAAACAAATGCTGTGAGTGTGACTGTGTGAAGACAAAACCTTCAATCAATCATACAAACTGTACCATTACCTGTCAACACAAAACAAAACAAAAATTGCAGTGCATTTGCCCCTTTCCCCTTTTTTTATGCTGATCCTTATTTCTGTAACCATTTCACCCCTGTGTTACTGCAGCAGCATGTTAAAAAAAATTTAAAAAAATAAAAATCCTGGTCATTCTGCAGGTGCAGGTGGCTGGTCACAACTACACTCACATGAACACTTCCTCTGTGGCTTGGAATAAAGTAACACTGTAACTGTAAATGGGTGTAAACTGCAAGGCTGCATAGTGTACACAAAATGTGCATTACGACGGCAGCAGTTTCTTTCACATGGCACCAGCCATGTAGCAACTAAAAAGCAATGCATAAACCACTTTGCTGGCTATTCAAAACACACTGTCACTCATTCCGAGTCCCATAATGCTTCGAGTTAGAGTGCAGTAGGTCAGTTCCAAAGCACTGGATAGCGCTAGAGTTGCCACTGTGAGGTGAGATGAGGCTCTTGATAAGTGTTCATATACTAAATAAATCACAGTATATTTAGAAACTAAACACGAAGGAAAGGGGCACTCTGCACCGTCGCAATGGTCAAAACTTCCAAGTGAAGTGGTAGATCTGCTACTACAGCAAGTACAGTAGTACTACTGTACTACTACTAGTCCCTTCCTCTTCTTATCCGAAAACATCTCCAAAGAATATGATCTTAGGATTTTCTGCTCATAGAATGAATAATAATGAACTTCTGGGTCGGGTCTAATTCCCCCGCCCCCTCGTAGTAACAGTTACACGGGAAATCAACTCCCCAAGCCCGTGACCTGTGTCAGCCTATTCGGGTCATTTCGAACACAAAAGTGGTCGTCTGGTACACAGTGGAAGACAGACTAGCTAGCTCTGGTAGCCAAATGTTTCGTGCACGGTTCGTCAAAATCACAAACAAGACTTTCATTGACTAATAAATCTTTTTAAACTGAAGAGCTGTTGTTTCTGACATAGTACTGTACATACAGAGTAAAATAAAGGCCAGGGTCTTGAAAAGACAAAGCAACCCACCGGGACTGGAGTTTCAGCGTCCAGAAACCGACGTAAAAATACCTGACTTTCTGTTTTAGATATTATGTACACCTGACCTCTACTTCAAAAAGTACTGGACAAGATTAATAGCTTAATATAAGGAACAACAAATTTTAAACTAAAGAAGGCACACAATTAAACACAGGAAGAGGATGAACCACGATAACAAAATAGGTGACCATAAACTTACCGTCCTCCTCAACGCAAACTATGGCTGGAGATAAAGTAGGGATCATGGTTAGTTTCGCACAAATGAAAACAATGGATAAAACACGCCAAATTCGGTTTTTATTTAAATTGAAACTAATTTTTAACAGAACGAAGTAAAAAAATTGTTCATTTTACGATTCTAGTGATATCAAAGTATCTTCTCTGTGTGTCTTTTTTGGGGGTCTTTTTTCTTTTATTCATTCAAAACATTAAGGTCAAGGGTTGAACAAATGCCTGAGCCTCGAATCATGGGGGTGTGAGGCCATGAATTCTTCACAAAAGCAGTACCCCAAACACAAAGCTCTATCCAAATTCAGGGGTTTGCAGATCTGTATGAAACAGTATCATAACCGCCGAATGGGCCTTGCAATGAGTACGACATTTTATTTTGGGGAGTGTGAAGACAGATCGATGTGGGGATGTTTGCAAAACATAGGCGCTTGACAGGGAGCTAAATTATTATTTTTTATCTCTTTAACTAGCCGGTGTGTTTTGGTGTTTTGACAAGTTCTTTTTCAAGGAACTTTCATAGTCTTTTGAATTTTTGCTTTTCAAATGGGTTAGTTATTAAATTAAGGATTTTGAGTTAAAAATGCCCGGTGAATTGTGTACTTAGCTAGACTGAGCCTAAGTAAATGCTAGTGCATTGTTTTATCAGTCTTGGCCATAGCTTCTTCTCCTTTCGTAATTCGTATAGCGTCCAACTTAAGCATTATGAAGCCTCTGACACTTATAATGCATGCTGGTTTATTGTGGTGTTTCCCGCAACATGAGTCCACCGAACTCTGACATGGATTACTGGATCTTTAACGTGCCCGCAGTATGTGATCTTTTTACATGTGTATACACACGGGGGATCTGGGTTTGTAATCTAGTGTCCGAAGGACTTACGGTAACGCCTGCCGCACAGCATTTGACTCCAGGGAAATCTCAGGGTGGGAACAAAGCCTAACTAGTAGCATAAGCATCACCCATCCAAGAGTTACCGTATACAATTAACATAGGCATATGTACACCCAGTACACAAATTGATTAAAATGATGAATACAATTTTTAACAAAGAAACAATATTGCTAGTAACAAACAAACAAACAAAAGGGGGGGGGGGGGGGTAACAGTTATAAAAAAATATTTTAATTTAGTTTTAATGTAATAATAATAGATAATCGTTATCTATTGTTATCTAGTGTTGTGTTGTGCTATTCTCTAATATAATACACAAACTCACTGCGCTTTACAACATTCTCCAGCATTTTCAACGTTAAGTATAGTGTGCATATGATGCATGACAATAATAATAATAATAAGGTGGAATTAGAGTATTCTTTCTCGTAGAATAGTGGGGTCTTAGAGTGCCTTTTCTCAAATGAGCCTAGGCTTGCTCCTTTCATAATCTAGCTAGAACAAGTGACATCAAAACACACAATATTAACTGGCATACACAGAATGTTTCATTAAACATTGCCCCTCTCCCCCTCCTAGTATATAGACACACACATGCATGCACGCACGCACACACACACACATACATGCATGCATGCACGCACACACACACACACACACACACACACACACACACACACACACACACAGCACACACACACACACACACACACACACACACACAACACACACACACACACACACACACTCTCTTTCACACTCACACGACACATGCATGCACACACACACACACACACACACACACACACACACACACACACACACATGCATGCACACACACATGCACACACACACACACACAACACACATACACACACACACACACACACACACACACACACACACACACACACACACACACACACACACACACACACACATGCACACACCACAGGTTTACTTCAGGCAGGCTGGAGACAATTCAGAAGTGTTAGGTAAGAGTCAGAGAAAAAGCAAGTCTTGAGCAGCAGCATACAAAACAAAAAAAGAATCTGACTCAGGAAAGGTAACTGGGCGCTTGGGATCATTATGTATCTCTTAATCTGTTGCCCACACCCATAAGTATTGTTTGATTTTATGTCTTGACATTTTGTTTCCATATAATTTATATACAGACAGTTATGGTTGTGTGTAGCAATTGTTCAGCTACTGCATGTCATTTTGGCTTCTTTGGCTATTTATTTGCCTTATTTTAATATATTTTTTTAGTGTTTTTTACTGTAACTGTGGCATCACGACATGATTTGTTTTTCATAGCTTAATTGGCTGCACTTTTAGATGCACCAAGATAAGGATGAGTTAACTGATCAAGGGATTTATTATTGTTGTTATCATTATAATCGTCAATTGTTTTTGTAATTTGTATTTTTGTTAGTATTAATGTGAATTTCTCTTTCACTGATTTTTAAATATTTTTTTTAGTTTGCCCACAACTGTTAATTTTGATCATGTGATCAAATCAAAATTTGTGGGTCATTCCTCAGTTCTACCAATACGATCTTTGCTTCTACTCGCCCTGATATAACCGTCCTGGTTGATTGGGCGTAAAAAAACAAGTTAGTTACTCTTCTTCTACTGATAAGTAGTCCAAGTTGTTTCCACCATATTTCGGTACAAAGATATCAGTCGACGATTGACCTTGACCCTTGTAAGAGCGAAACAAACAAAACTCTGTCAAGTAAAGAAGTGGCAGGAATACTCGCGGTAAGTAAGAAGTTATTGAGCTTGTTCCTTTAAAAAGTACAGAATACCGAACGTTTAGGGAAAGGAGCCTTCGATTTTTAACACACGTCAAATAATTTGAAATTTTCGTCCTCGCATGCTTTGAGTCTGACAAAATTTCGAGAGTTGAGTAACCTTGATTTAGTGTAGATCTGCCCACACTGGTTGTTGTTTTTACCTTTTTTTTTCTTTTCTTTCTCCCCGACTTTATTATATAACAGAAAACACGTCAGGCCGTTAAAGTCCTTGTCATACTGAAATGCGGACACAAGATCTTTAACGTGCGCAACTGTCATACATAGATCGTGCATGCTGTGCACACCTGCGAAATCAAGAATCATACGTCTTTGAGTTCGACAAGTCTGCACATAACGTTTAGAGATAATACCTCGTTCAGGAGCTGTGTGAGAGACGAGGTGGCCGTCCTGGGCTGTCCGTCCTAACGAGCCTTCTGGTTTCCGTGGACGTAAAGCAGTACTGAACCATGCTTCGGCATTGTCTCAGCAGAGTCAGCTTGTCCTTAATATATATATATATATATATATATATATATATATATATATATATATGTCAACCGACATCCAAGGACATTAAGCAACACTACCGACCTACCTACCATAACTTTTAGATAGAATGAGGTATACTGGGCATATTTGGAAAGCCCCTCCCCTTCTTTTGATCAGTAGTTGAACCTACATAGCGGTTTTCAATGACTTGAAAAATTGCATAGGGTTTTAGAGTGCACCACGACTGCACCAGGATCTGGCTACAAACCTTTTTATAATAATAATATGCCTAGGGTTTTAGAGTGCACCACGGCTGCACCAGGATCTGGCTACAAACCTTTTTATAATAATAATATGCCTAGGGTTTTAGAGTGCACCACAGCTGCACCATCTGGCCAGCTACAAACCTTTTTATAATAATAATATGCCTAAGGTTTTAGAGTGCACCGCGGCTGCACTGGGATCTGGCTACAAATCTTTTTATAATAATAATAATATCCCTAGGGTTTCAGAGTGCACCATGGCTGCACCGGGATCTGACTACAAACCTTTTCATAATAATAATATGCCTAGGGTTTTAGAGTACACCATGGCTGCACTGGGATCTGGCTACAAACCTTTTTATAATAATAATATGCCTAGGGTTTTAGAGTGCACCACAGCTGCACCATCTGGCTACAAACCTTTTTATAATAATAATATGCCTAGGGTTTTAGAGTGCACCACGGCTGCACCATCTGGCTACAATTACAAACCTTTTTAAAATAATAATATGCCTAGGGTTTTACAGTGCACCACGGCTGCACCATCTGGCTACAAACCTTTTTATAATAATAACATGCCTAGGGTTTTAGAGTGCACCACAGCTACACCGGGATCTGGCTACAAACCTTTTTATAATAATAATATTAATGTTGTTTTTTCTACTTTTTTTTTGTAAGTGATAAATTGCGTCAATTACTATTTCGTCTGACTTAATCAAAGGAGCACCTTTTTCAGTTTTTTAAACAACAAAATTTTCAGTTTTTTTCCTCATC
>JABMCL010002576.1:330000-372500 GCA_018857735.1 Alviniconcha marisindica
CGGCAACAGAATATCTTCCTACTGATCCGCTGATCTTAATGCAGGAGTCATTTTGGTGGTGACGGTGTAAGTAAGTAAGTAAACATGGTGCTTAACGTCCACAGAAACCATAAGGCTTATCAGGGACGGGGTGATGGTGTAGCGTTAGGTATATAATATATACTCTCTCGCTTCTCCCGCATCTCTGGATTTTGGTCCCCTGCCAGGACCACTTTGGAGACAACTCGATGTTAAACCAGTTTAACTAGTGGCTGCCAGCCAAAAGTCTCGAATTTGTACTCTAATGGTAGGGAATCGGCTTCCTTCTTCATGATGATTTTGAGAGCCAATCTCTGTGCTCTTTGCTCTGCCCCCCCCCCCCCCCCCCCCCCACCTCACCCACATTCCATTACATTATTGCTGTTTTTTGTTGTTGTTTTTAATAAGGGAATCGCATGGGGAGCTGAAGAACTCAGAGCTTGAAAAGAAGCTTCAGGCAGCCGAGAAAAGTCGTGATGAGGAGATGGATGCACTCAGGAAAAAGTTTGCCACTGAATTGGAGCAGGTCAAGAAAGACTTCAAGGTAAAAAAAAAAATTGGGGTGGTGATTCTGGGTATTATTCAAGGTGGGGTCAGGGTGTTAGCCGGATGAAAATGATACTTGTGGCAGCTCCCACCAATGATGGATATTCGGCAACAGTGACAGCAATGGTTGTACTTTACAGAAGTGTGATTACTTGACAGAAGTGATTACTTTACAGCAGTGATTACTTTACAGCAGTGATTACTTTACTGCGGTTGCTGTTTAGTAGCAGTGGCAGTACTTTACTGTGGTAACTGTGCTTTGCAATGGTGGCTGTACTTAGCACTGGTGACTGTACTTTGTGGTGACTCTCCTTTACCACGTTGGCTCTACTGTGCAGTGGTGACTTTTTCAGTGGTGACTGTGCTTTGCATTGGTGACTGTACTTAGCACTGGTGACTGTACTTTGTGGTGACTCTCCTTTACCACGTTGGCTCTACTGTGCGATGGTGACTGTTTTTCAGCGGTGACTGTGCTTTGGTGATTACTTTACAGCGATGACTGTACTGTGCAGTGGTGACTGATTTGCTGTGGTGACTGTACTTTGCATTGGTGATTGTACTTAGCACTGGTGACTGTACTTTGTGGTGACTCTCCTTTACTGCGTTGGCTATAATAATAATAATAAGGTACATTTATCATGCGCTCATCAACGCCCTGAGCGCTCACATGATACATATTAACCTAAATATGATATTCTGTACACATGTAGAGCATAGTTCTACCAAAACAATTTACATAAAGTAAACAATTTACATAAATAAACAATTTACATAAAGTTTACTGCATAAAGTTTACTGTGCGGTGGTGACTTTTTCTGTATTGACTGTACTTTGCAGTGGTGACTGTGCTTTGGTGACTGCTTTACAGCGATGACTGTACTGTGCAATGGTGACTGATTTGCCATGGTGACTGTACTTTGCAGCGGTGACTGTACTTTGGCAACTTTGGGGAGCGGGTGTAGCTCAGTGGTTAGAGCGCCAGACTCGTGATTGAAAGGTCGTGGGTTCAAATCCCTGCTGGAGCGGTGGGAGAATTTTCTTCTCCAGGGTCAACTTTCTGTGCTGACTCTTATTTTGGTATCCGTTCCACCCCTGTGTTCCCGCAGTAGCACGTAAAAGACCCCGCTCATTCTGCCAAAAGCGCAGGTGCAGGTTACAGCTAAACACGCGTACACCTTACGTATACATTGTGGCTTTGCATGAAGTGACATGGTGCATGGTTGTATGGTGTACACAGAACGCGTCGAGATGGCAGCAGTTTCATGTGGCACCAGCCATGCCAGTGCTGTAAGTACACCACTTCGGTGGATATTCAAAAATGCGCTATAAAAATCTATTCATTCATGTAGAATCACATTCGAACGCAGTGAGTCTGCTTGAGAGCAGAGAATAGCACTATATAAAAGCGATCAATAATAATAATAATAACTTTCCTTTACAGTGATGACTGTACTGTGCAGTGGTGACTGTACTTTGCAGTGGTGACAGTACTGTGCAGTGGTGACTGTACTTTGCAATGGTGACTGTACTTTGCAGTGGTGACTGTACTGTGCAGTGGTGACTGTGCTTTGCAGTGGTGACTGTACTTTGCAGTGGTGACTGTGCTTTGCAGTGGTGACAGTACTGTGCAGTGGTGACTGTACTTTGCAGTGGTGACAGTACTTTGAAGTGGTGACTGTACTTTGCAGTGGTGACAGTACTTTGAAGTGGTGACAGTACTTTGCAGTGGTGACAGTACTTTGCAGTGGTGACTGTACTGCGGTGACTCTCCTTTACAGCAGTGACTGTACTGTGCTTACAGTACTTCTGTACAGATTTGAGGGTGACTGTACTTTGCAGTGGTGACAGTACTTTGCAGTGGTGACTGTACTGCGGTGACTCTCCTTTACACCAGTGACTGTACTGTGCTTTACAGTGGTTACTGTACATGATTATGGGGCAGGATGCCTCAGTTGGCAGTGTGTCAGACCAGAAAGGCAGGTGCACTACTGACGCAGGTTCTAGTCCCCAGTGCGGCAAGGGATTTTTCTCCCGGACCGCCGGTCAACTTTTAGCGCGGACTCTCTTGCGGTGTCTGCACAGCCCCCCGTGTACAATGACACGCGCCAACGTCAGCGTGCTCATTAAAAATCCCAAACACTGGCAGCCGTACCATTGTCTGAACACAGGAAAATACCGCACGCACTGATAGGAATGGGTAGCGCTGCTCTTGCGGCTGCTGTGCTTTGCCCAGGTAAGGTGATCCAAATTTCCTGCAAGGGGCAATGAAGCACTAAAAAATATAATTAACGTAAATTTAAAAAAAAAAGCTGTGTTGCAGGACTGCGGTCACGAGGAAGAGTTGCAGTTCCTGAGGCAGCGGAATGAGGCCCTGGAAAATGAAAACGTTGCGCTGATGGCGGAGACCAGAGAGCTGCAGGCCAGAGTGGGCGCCCTTGTCACCGACCTGTCCATCAAGGAGGCTAAATGGTGCGAGACGGAGGAAGAGCTGAAGATGAAGGCAAGTGAAGTGAAGTGAGACGCCGTGCCTGCGTGGTCACCAGGCCTGCACACGCCTATGCTTTAATGCGGCGAGATCTTACATCTCGAGATTGTGTTTGTTGTTAGACTTGTTTTGCGCTGCATTATCTCCTGAGAAATACTCGTGGGGGTGGGGGGGGGGGGGGGGGGGGGGAGGGTATGGGGGGAGGGAGGGGGGGGGGGGAGGAGGGGTCCGAGATCCCAGGAGGTTGGGAAGAGGAGATGGGGGGAAGTATACCTAACGACTTAACTGTACTGCTGCGGCAGCACCAGAATGATTCAGCATTCAGATAGGCTGTGGCATGAGCCATTCCAGTGTTTCATTAATTATTGTAGGGGGCAAAGGCTGTGGCATGAGCCATTCTAATGTTTCATTAATTATTGTAGGGGGCAAAGGCTGTGGCAAGAGCCATTCCAATGTTTCATTAATTATTGTGGGGGCAAAGGCTGTGGCAAGAGCCATTCCAATGTTTCATTAATTATTGTAGGGGGCAAAGGCTGTGGCAAGAGCCATTCCAATGTTTCATTAAATGTATCTGTCAAGGGGGCAAAGGCTGTGGCAATGAGCCATTCCAATGTTTCATTAATTATTGTGGGGGCAAAGGCTGTGGCATGAGCCATTCCAATGTTTCATTAATTATTGTAGGGGGCAGAGGCTGTGGCAAGAGCCATTCCAATGTTTCATTAATTATTGTAGGGGGCAAAGGCTGTGGCATGAGCCATTCCAGTGTTTCATTAATTATTGTAGGGGGCAAAGGCTGTGGCATGAGCCATTCTAGTGTTTCATTAATTATTGTAGGGGGCAAAGGCTGTGGATTGAACCATTCTCAATGTTTCATTAATTATTGTAGGGGGCAAAGGCTGTGGCATGAGCCATTCAATGTTTCATTAATTATTGTAGGGGGCAAAGGCTGTGGCATGAGCCATTCCAATGTTTCATTAATTATTGTCGGGGGCAAAGGCTGTGGCATGAGCCATTCTAATGTTTCATTAATTATTGTAGGGGGCAAAGGCTGTGGCATAGAGCCATTCTAATGTTTCATTAATTATTGTAGGGGGCAAAGGCTGTGGCATGAGCCATTCTAATGTTTCATTAATTATTGTAGGGGGCAAAGGCTGTGGCAAGAGCCATTCCAATGTTTCATTAATTATTGTAGGGGGCAAAGGCTGTGGCAATGAGCCATTCCAATGTTTCATTAATTATTGTAGGGGCAAAGGCTGTGGCAAGAGCCATTCCAATGTTTCATTAATTATTGTGGGGGCAAAGGCTGTGGCATGAGCCATTCCAATGTTTCATTAATTATTGTAGGGGGCAAGGCTGTGGCATGAGCCATTCTAATGTTTCATTAATTATTGTAGGGGGCAAAGGCTGTGGCATGAGCCATTCTAATGTTTCATTAATTATTGTAGGGGGCAAAGGCTGTGGCAAGAGCCATTCTAATATTTCATTAATTATTGTAGGGGGCAAGGCTGTGGCAAGAGCCATTCCAATGTTTCATTAATTATTGTCGGGGGCAAAGGCTGTGGCATGAGCCATTCTAATATTTCATTAATTATTGTAGGGGGCAAAGGCTGTGGCATGAGCCATTCCAATGTTTCATTAATTATTGTAGGGCAGGCTGTGGCAAGAGCCATTCCAATTTTCATTAATTATGTCGGGGGCAAAGCTGTGGCAGAGCCATTCATGTTTATTAATTATTGTCGGGGGCAAAGGCTGTGGCATGAGCCATTCTATATTTCATTAATTATTGTAGGGGGCAGAGGCTGTGGCAGAGCCATTCTAATATTTCATTAATTATTGTAGGGGGCAAAGGCTGTGGCAGAGCCATTCTAATGTTTCATTAATTATTGTAGGGGGCAAAGGCTGTGGCAAGAGCCATTCCAATGTTTCATTAATTATTGTAGGGGGCAAAGGCTGTGGCATGAGCCATTCCAATGTTTCATTAATTATTGTCGGGGGCAAAGGCTGTGGCATGAGCCATTCTAATATTTCATTAATTATTGTAGGGGGCAAAGGCTGTGGATGAGCCATTCCAATGTTTCATTAATTATTGTAGGGGGCAAAGGCTGTGGCAAGAGCCATTCCAATTTTTCATAATATTGTCGGGCGGCAAAGCCCCTGTGGCATGAGCCATCTAATATTTCATTAATTATGTGTCAGGGGTGCAGAAGGTGTGGAAGTGCTTTTTAAACTCCAGCAACTTTAGTTCACACAGTTGGTTGATAAAACTATTAGTATTATTGCTTCATGTCAAGGGCTGCTGGGATGAACTTTTTTTGCTCCAGCGTCAGTTGTTTCTTGAGTACTTCTAAATTGCTTGAAGTGATTGCATGTGGTTCTTTGGGAAATAAGTAAACATGGTGCTTAACGTCCACAGAAACCATAAGGCTTATTCAGGATGGGGAGAAGGGGGGGAAGGGGGCATGGAGGTGGGGGGAGAGGGAGATTATATACCTATCACTACACTGTCACCACCAGAATGATCCTGCATTAAGATGGGCAGGCAATGAGAGCCATTTATGTTTCAGTAGGAAGTGATGGACAAAGTCACAGGACAGTGTCCACAAACCACAACCTTTTTGAAGTTTGAAGTGAAAGGAGAGCCGAAGCGGTATCGAACCGAGGTCCTTCCGCTTACCAACCTAACGCCTTACCGCTAGGCCAAACCGGCTCATGTTCATTGGGAGCAGAGCAGTAGTGTTGGTGTTCTCTTTTGATACAGCTGTCCCGTTTGCTTTATTCAGCTGCACATTTGACCTCTTGCTTGAGCCAGAAATCTCCGCCCACTTAGACAGAGGGAGTAAACAACACGGCCTAGGTTTACATCATACCGCTTGATGACATTTTAACTCCCCAAGCTTCCAATCTGCCTCTTTCCAGTCCTGTCTCCTCACCAACCCCCCACCCCCTGCCCCCACCCCACCAAATGGTGAAAGTTCCTGGTATAGCTCATCCATTGAAAAAAGTCAAGGGAAATTTCTCAGTCAAAACCTAAGGCACTTCTCATTTTGAAAAGATCGAAGGAAAATTGTCTGTTATTGGGCGGTTCAGTGAAGCTGGTTTGCACGAGTGGATGCCCTTTGTAATCTTTCGCGCAAGAAGTCACGAGAGGTCGCAATGTCTCTTCTGGGCCAATTTCTGAGTAGGTTTTGCTTCATGCTGTGTATAACGATGGAAGTTGAACCTAGAATTGCGAAGCAATACAAATGCCACCACTGTTGCAGTTGCAAAAATTACTGGGGAAAGGGGATGGAGGGTGGAAAAAAAGTGTCTTTGTGTCGTTTTTTGGCTGACCAGAAGATCGCGAGTTCATGGAAAAAATGCATTTTGGTGCATCCTGTAGCATGAGCAACAAGTTATTGCTTGTTGCCAGACACATTCTGACCATGGGCCTCCAAAAATGCCTTTAAAGTTGGCAGTGTCAAATTAGCAAATTCACTGTCACCGCCTTCCATTGTGAACAAAGTACGCACCGGAAGTAAAAGCAGCCAAGGGATTTGAGCGATGCCTGGCAAAAGTCAAGGGAGTTAACAATCCCACCTGAACCGCCCAATATAATGGGCGACTTAGCTGCGGATCACCCTGCTTGGTGGCGCTGGGCAAATGATCTCCCCTACACGAGCCAGGTGGCGCTGGGTCTAATTGGGCAGTGCAATGCTCAAGCCAGCGAAGTCACTCATTCAGATTTAGAAGATCAAACAAAAGCTGTCAGTTAAAGACTCTTAGAACCTAGTCCATGTGCATGGAGTTTTATGCAGCTTGTAACTGGCATACAGAGGCATCTGATGTTGCTCATGTTATACTCTGATCTGATGTTGTTCGCCTGTTGTTGTTCATGGCTAATATGTCTGGTTGTTTTCACTCTCAGCTGAAGACGTCGTGGGGAGAGAAGTACAAAGAGTGGATGGAGGCCACGGAAGCCAAAATCGCTGAGCTTCAGAGAACCAACCAGCTTTTGTGAGTAGCCCTCACACAGCTTTACCTCATCAACTTCACTTTGTTGTCGGTTGCACCTCATTGTCAACTGTACCTCATTGTCGGATGTGCCTCATTGTCACCTGCAGCTTGTGAACCATACGTCAGTGTCAGTTGCACCTCACTGTCGGTTGCACCTCATTGTCAGCTGTACCTCATTGTCAGCTGTACCTCATTGTCAGATGTGCCTCATTGTCACCTGCAGCTTGTTGTGAATCATACTTCAGTGTCAGTTGCACCTCACTGTCAGTTACACCTCATTGTCAGCTGCACCTCATTGTCAGCTGTACCTCATTGTCAGATGTGCCTCATTGTCACCTGCACCTTGTTGTGAATCATACTTTCACCTGCAGTTTGCAAACCCCACTTTTCAGTTCACCTTTTATTGTCAGGGTTTCACCTCACTTTTCAGCTTTTACCTCATTGTTTGACCTTTAGTTTTCAGTTGCACCTTGTTGTCATTTCATAATTGTCAGCTGCACCTCATTGGTCACTAGCAGCTGTACACCAGACTTCACTGTTGACCCCATTGTCAGCTGCACCTCAGTTTTCGGATGTGCCTCATTGTTGGCTGCACCTCAGTTTTTCACCTGCCCGTATTGTCGGCTGCACCTTGTTTAAACTGCCGTTATTGTCAGGGTGCACCTCATTTGGTCCTATTTTCAGTTGCACCTCATTGGTCAGTTTTTCCTCAGTCACTTCAGTGTCAGCTTTCACCGTATTGTCAGCTTTCACCTCACTGTTTAGCTGCCTATTGTCGGCTGCACTTTTTCAAGACTTCACGCTTTCCATAAAATTTTCGGCTGCACCTCAGTGTTGATGCTGCCATATTGTTGGCTGCACCTCAGTGTTGATGCTGCCGTATTGTCGGCTGCACCTCAGTGTTGACGCTGCCGTATTGTCGGCTGCACCTCAATGTTGACACTGCCGTATTGTCGGCTGCACCTCAGTGTTGATGCTGCCGTATTGTCGGCTGCACCTCAGTGTTGATGCTGCCATATTTTCGGCTGCACCTCAGTGTTGACACTGCCGTATTGTCAGCTGCACTTCAGTGTTGACGCTGCAGTATTGTCGGCTGCACCTCAGTGTTGACACTGCCGTATTGTCAGCTGCACCTCAGTGTTGACGCTGCAGTATTGTCGGCTGCACCTCAGTGTTGCACTGCAGTATTGTCGGCTGCACCTCAGTGTTGACACTGCCGTATTGTCAGCTGCACCTCAGTGTTGACGCTGCAGTATTGTCGGCTGCACCTCAGTGTTGACCTGCCGTATTGTCGGCTGCACCTCAGTGTTGATGCTGCCGTATTGTCGGCTGCACCTCAGTGTTGACGCTGCCGTATTGTCGGCTGCACCTCAGTGTTGATGCTGCCGTATTGTCGGCTGCACCTCAGTGTTGACCTGCCGTATTGTCGCTGCACTTCAGTGTTGACGCTGCCGTATTGTCTCAGGTTGACCTGCCGTATTGTCCTCACCTCAGTGTTGACGCTGCCGTATTGTCGGCTGCACCTCAGTGTTGACGCTGCCGTATTGTTGGCTGCACCTCAGTGTTGACGCTGCCGTATTGTCAGCTGCATTTCAGTGTTGACGCTGCAGTATTGTCGGCTGCACCTCAGTGTTGAACTGCCGTATTGTCAGCTGCACCTCAGTGTTGATGCTGCAGTACTGTCGGCTGCACCTCAGTGTTGACACTGCTGTATTGTCGGCTGCACCTCAGTGTTGATGCTGCAGTATTGTCGGCTGCACCTTAGTGTTGACACTACCATAATGTCAGCTGCACCTCAATGTTGACACTACCATATTGTCGGCTGCACCTCAGTGTTGACACTACCCTATTGTCAGCTGCACCTCAATGTTGACACTACCATATTGTCAGCTGCACCTCAGTGTTGACAACACCTTGTCATCAGCTCAGTGTTTGCAACTCCTTGTTCTCAGCTGCACCTCAGTGTTTGTGACGCCTTGTTGTCATCTGTCAGCTGCACATCATATGGTTGTGCAGTCATTTGGGGGGGGGAGGGGGGAGAAAAAAGCTCTTGTATCTTGGACTTGAGGTTGAAAATGTATGTGTGAGGTTGATATAATAATAATAAAGAGGATTTCTAGAGCGCTTATCTACCGCACACAGTGGGAGCACAGGGCACTTTACAATAACACTAACAACACACACACATACACACGCACGCACGCACGTGTCAGATGGGGGGATAAGCACATCTGTGAAAAACAGCTTAAAAATAATTATGGAACAGATGCATCTGTAGGCCAGGTCAGAAAATTCAATTGGTTGAATGTAATACAGGGAAGGGGTTTGCAGGGGGGGGTTTTGACAGTTTTATTGGCACATTTCAGTTTTGGTGTTTATGATGGGTGCGTAACTCTGCAATCTTCTCCTGTGTTTCAGACGCACTTACCTGAAGAAGTCACGACCTGATGGCAAAGATCCCACAGTGCAAGACCCAGATTTTGATCAGTTATAGAGGGTGCTGAAAATGGGAGGGGGAACCCTCTCATCACGCGTAGATCAGATTGTTTCGGCAGTAGATGAAATTTCTTCAGTTGAGGAGTGGCAGGAGCCATTCTAGAGAAGAAAGGAATGGACAACACTGTATCTGAATACATTCCAGGGCAGTTATGCGGTAACACGCTTGTGAATTTCTGTCAAAACTGATATC
Organism: Alviniconcha marisindica; assembly: GCA_018857735.1. Lineage (NCBI taxonomy): Eukaryota > Metazoa > Mollusca > Gastropoda > Provannidae > Alviniconcha > Alviniconcha marisindica. The sequence goes on from JABMCL010002576.1 coordinate 339,732, forward strand.
CAGGAATCTGATGGCTGATCACACACAGATATTTTGTATTGATGTATTTTGTGTGCTTGAATGAAGTTAAGGATTTCAATCTGGAAAAAAAAAAGGAAGAAAAAAAAGGCTCAGTTTAGTATTCCTGTTTGTGACTGTCTTCATCTTTACACGCCCTCCTGTACTCTCCGTTCCGCTTCTGATACTCTCAGCCTCCAGATTCCTTGAACCAGACTCTCCACTGTTGGTTCCCGCGTCTTTTTTGTTTTCGGTCCATCTGCGTGGAATGACCTTCCCCTCTCTGGACTCATTCAGATCTCATCTAAAAATCTTTCTTTTCCCAAAATTGTAGACCTGCCATGTTTTTGTTCTGTGCTGATGTTTTCATCCAATCCAGGTCTCCCAGACGTTTGCTGCCTGTTTTGAGCTGTGTCTATTTTTAGCTTTGTATGGTCAGAATGCTTGTGTGTGCAGGTGCCTTTGTGTGTTTGTGTGTGTGTGTGTGTGTGTGTGTGTGTGAGTGTGTGTGTGTGCATGTGTATGCATTTAGGATAGTCTCCAGGGACAAGATTTTGCGCTTTAAAAATACTTTTATTATTATTATTCTTTCTCTGTCAGAGAAACTACAAGTTGGAGAAGGGGTGAAAGTGACCCCTTGAGAAAGTTAGGCTGGTTTGTCAGGGTACTGTGAGGAGTCAGTGTTATGCAGTCTTTGATGCTAAGAAACAATAATGGTCAACTGTGATACTAGTTTTTGACTTCTTTTTTTTGCATATTTTTTTTAATTCCATTTAATTGCAGCTGTTTATTTTGCATGGACTTGTATATTCCATCTGATTTCAGGTGTTTGTTTTGTATGGACATGTATATGATTTATTTTTTGTTTCGAGCGTTTAATTAAGGAAACTACACCCATTTACATTTAATTTTTCTTTTTTTCTTTGTCTGCTCACAAACTAAGAAAGAAAGAAAAAAGAATCGTTGTTTCATTGTTGGTTGTATTTGTTGTTGCTTTTTTGAAAGAATAATTTTTTTGTGTCAGTCTTGTCTTAACAGCTGCATTGAAAAGCTTGAGACTATGTCAGTTCAGTTCAGTTCCAGATGGTATCTATGCGCTCGGAAAAGCCCACCCTGTTTCTCAGAAGTTTTCCCAAGGTTGCCTTTGAAACGGTTCCGATGTTTGTCTGATTGACGATGGCCCTTTCTCGTCCTTTCAGGGAAGGATGTCTAGCGCTTCCTCTTTCCATGCCTCTCTCCTCCAGGCAGTCGATGGTGTGAAGTCCTTGGCTTTGTACATGCAGGTAGTGTCTCAAGTTTCTCAACACTTGTGAGAGTTACATTGCCCACCAGTCTGTCTGCCTGGTCATTTTCCTTCATTCCGGCATGTCCAGGGCAGTACACCCACAGGAGTTTTTGAAGGTGGATGTCAACCATTGACACATTCTAGTGTGGGTTTCCCATTCCACTTTTCACTTTTTGTAGCACGCTCATTGAATCTGTGAGGATGATGGCATGTGTGATGCGACTGTCACCTCTTGAGGTAATCCAAAAGGACTGTCACCCTTACCAAATCTTTCAATCCGTCCATTAAAAAGCCAAAATCTGACATGGAGGAGTATATCACCCCTACCAAATTCACTCTACCAATCCGTCCATTAAAAAAGCCAAAATCTGACATGGAGGAATATATCACCCTTACCAAATTCAATCTGCCAATCCATCCATTGAAAAAGCCAAAATCTGACATGGAAAACTGTATCACCCCTACCAAATTAAATCTACCAGTCCGTCCATTAAAAAAGCCCAAATCTGACATGGAGGAATATATCACCCCTACCAAATTCAATCTACCAATCCATCCATTAAAAAAGCCAAAATCTGACATGGAAAACTACATCACCCCTACCAAATTTAATCTACCAGTCTGTCCATTAAAAAAGCCAAAATCTGACGTGGAGGAGTATACCACCCCTACCAAATCCAATCTGCTAATCCATCCATTAAAAAAGCCAAAATCTGACATGGAAAACTACATCACCCCTACCAAATTAAATCTACCAGTCCATCCGTTAAAAAAGCCAAAATCTGATGTGGAGGAGTATATCACCCCTACCAAATTCAGTCTACCAATCTGTCCACTAAAAAAGCCAAACTATGACATGGAGGAGTGTATCACCCCTACCAAATTCAGTCTACCAATCCGTCCACTAAAAAAGCCAAAATATGACATGGAGGAGTGTATCACCCCTACCAAATTCAATCTTTCAATCTGTCCGTTAAAAAAGCCAAAAACTGAAAAGAATGACCTGTGATGATTGCTGCTACTGTGCTGGGCCCTATTAAGTTGAGTTGCAGCAAGTTCATTGGAGGCAGCCCCCCCCCTCCCCCCCCTCACCCCACACTCCCTTTACAAAAAGGGGTTGAGTCATCTGTGATATCCAACACTGCTAGACACAGTTGCGTAATGTGTTTAATACTTGAACAAGTAATGTGTAGTGTGTTTAATACTTGAACAAGTAATGTGTAATGTGTTGAATACTTGGACAAGTAATGTGTAATGTGTTGAATACTTGAACAAGTAATGTGTAATGTGTTGAATACTTGAACAAGTACTGTGCTGAGTCGAATATATATATATATATACTTTTAAGAACTTAGAATAATATGTGATTATAAGCATCTGTGACACATTACTGAACAGTTAGAGTGCTGTGTGTTTAACACAAGAGAGTCCTGTTCACTGTGCACACAGAAAACATGCTGAAGTTGGCTTTTGATGATTTGGAGACATTTTGGGTCTAGATTTTTTTTGCTGATGGCAAATTCTGTTGCTTTTGTCGGAAACTCAAAATGGTATTTAAAAAATATGCAGAAATATTAGTGGAAAATCTTCCTCAAGAAATTCTGTGTTAGTCTTGGTGCACAGTCTTGGTTACTTCAGTCTCAGACAAGTGACGATCTGCATTAAGGAAAATTAAGTAAATGGAAAAATGGCTGCAGTCATTACCGTTGAACTTTGAAGCCTTATGGAAAACTGTAACTCGAATGAAAGACTGAAATAAAAGACTGCGTAAGTCGATATGTCTTACACACATTTTTTTTTTAATAGTTGTATAATTTTTGTAAAATAAAATTGTTTAAGTTGCCATTTTGCATGACATTATTTGAGGAAGAAACGGCACAGCATAACTCAGAAAAAGCTATTATTTGTGAAATTACAGTCATTTTGAAAGCAGTACCCTCATTGTTAATTTCAAACAGGAAAAGGAATTATTTTTGAAAAACGCTGACAAAATGCACTTTCCATATCCTTGAAAATTGCAAACATCAATATGTAAAATCAACAATGACATGTTTTTGTGTCCTTTTTCCACATTCCAGGTTTTGTCTGTGATTGTTCACTCATTTTGAGTGCTGTAACAGTTTGACAACATCCTTTTAGTGTCTGTGACACTTGCATTTAGCCTTGCTGTTCATATTAGGACTGTATTGTTTTGTCGCTCATTGTGGACAAAATATTGTTCTATTGTCACAGTCCTGGGTTGACCGCAAGTTTTTACTGTTGTGTGTTTTTACTGTTATGCATCAAACAGAATCTGTGATTGATTTTGTGCTGCCATTTTTATGCATTGAAAATGTGTCATCTATGAAGGACACAATGCATACAAGCTATTTAATATTTTGGTCTTTGAGTTGTTTTGAAGACTCATTTGAATGTTCATAACTTTAACTTTTGGACAAAGCTGTTTTGAAGACTTTTCTTCTCACCGTTTTCCTTTTGAACATCCAGCATTTTTTGGACAACACTGGTGCAGATGTAAATGTGTGTTAAATCATTATATATTAATTATAATTATTATTATTATTATTATTTTTGAGGTTTTAATGTATAAGCTCACCCTTGTCGGTGAGATATGGCGCTATTGGGCGATTCAGCAAAGCTGGTTTGCTAGAGTGAATGCGCTGTGTAATCTTTCGCACAAGAAGTTGCGAGAGGTCGCAGTGCACTTCCAGGCCGATTTCTGAGTAGGCGTTGCTTCACGCTGTGTATAACAGAGGAAATTGAACCTAGAATTGCGAAGCAGTACAAATGTCAATACTGTTGCAGTTGCAAAAATTACTGTGGAAAGGGGATGGAGGGTGGGAAGAAAGTGTCTTTGTGTCATTTTTGGGCTGACCAGAAGATCACGAGTTCGTAGAAAAAAATGCGTTTTGGGGCATCCTATAGCACGAGCAACAGGATATTGCTTATTTCCAGACACATTATGATTACGGGCCTCAAAAAGGCCTTTAAAGTTCGCAGTGTAAAATTCACTGTCACCACCTTCCATTGCAAAGAAAGTATGCACCGGAAGTAAAAGCAGCCAAGGGACTTAAGCGATGCTGGGCAAAAGTCAAGGGAGTTAACAGCCCCACCTGAATCGCCCAATAGAAATGACCACTGTTACTGTTGTATATTTTATGGATTTTGCAGTTGTGGTGTGGAAATGGCATCACATAGCTGTCAACCCATTTTGGGAGTAAACCTTAGTCCAGAGTTTGTGAACCTGTATTTCCCTTATGCAGGCCGGGGTCTTTTGTTTTTTCACTGGTGGCATCGGCATTTTGAATTCCAATTGGCATGTGTGGCAGTGGAAGGAAGAAGCAATGTTGTGTAAAATACACACGCTCGACTTCAAATCTCACTTCTGGCAAGATTTCTTAGCCTATAATAGGCTATATTGCACCAGGCCAGTCAGCATGCATTTGGCGATGGTGTATGTCGGCTGCTTGTTTGACAGTTTAAAAAAAATCTTTTTGCTCAGTTTAAAACAACAACAAAATCTCATGAAAATTATGTTTTCCTGTATCAATTTTCCAGTATGGACATATCCCACCAAAATAATGAGAAAAAAAGAGTATTTTATACAGGTAAACTGTATTGGTTGACAGGTATGAGGCATCATAACTTTTGCCCTCTCACATGCAGTACCTGATGGGGTTTTTTTAATGTTTTTTATCCATTTGAATTATTCAGTGAAGTTGTTACTGCTAGAGAGCTTGAAAGGCAAACTCCGAGCGTTGGTTTATGACGTCCCTCATGCAAAGAGGACGATGCCAGAAAATGAGGCTTGGAATGCGCTAAAGAAAACTTGGCCTAGAGCTGGTATGTAACCGATATATTCCCTTATGCTAACAGAAGAAAAGAGAGTTCTCTCGCGACTACGCGTGAGAATCCAAACACATAAACAGTTCAAAAGAACGCTAGTTATTCGGACAAAACACAACAAGTGAATTTCCAGGGTAATCCACTTTATCAAGCTACAAAATGACAACGGTTAAATCGTGAAAAATGGGATGTCGAACTAATTAAGACACTTTTCTGCTTTTGGCTGAGCTATGTTGTTTTTGTGTTTACGTACTACAGTTATGACACAAAAACAACACAGCTTAACTAAAAGCAGATAAGTGTCTTAGTTCTACGTCTCATTTTTCTCTGTTTAGCTGTTAAGCGTCGTTTTGTCGCTTGATCGAGGGGATTACCTTGAAAATTTGCATGTTGTGTTTTGTCGTAATATATCATGTTCTTTTGAAGCTTTGATGCGTTTGGATCTTGTTTTAGAACACCAGCAGTCATTCTTGTTTCAGATTTTTTTTACACATTAGTCAGTCTCGTAAAAGACTCCTTTTTATTGGAGAGGAGGGAGTCACCTGTATCAGTGTATACATCCCATGCGATGAGTTTCTTCAGTTTACTACAGAACATATTTTACTTTTTTGTTCTGATTAATTTTGATTGAAGAAAGGGAACAGCTTTTTACAGCTTGGTCACTGACGATGTTGTTTGAGGACGTATCTTTGGATCGCATCTTTGATTGTAAATGTGAAGAACTCAACATTTTTGGAAAGTTGTAAAGTTTTGTATACATTTGGAATCTGTTTTTGTTTTACCCACTTTTTAGGTCTCTTGTTTAACTCCTGCGTTACTGTATGTCTGCTGACCATCACTACCCTTGAGTCCTGATGGCCGCTTTAGCAGGCCACACCCTCTCCCTCCTCTCAGTCCGTGTCATCGGTGGGAGCTGCCACAAGTATCACTTTTGTCGCGACAAACCCATGTTTGTCATGACAAACACATGTTTTATCACGATAAAACATGTCTTTTGTTGCGACAAGAGTATGCTTGTCATGACAAAAGATCAGCTGCCCTGCTAAAGCGGCCCACAGTAATGAAAGGGTTAAATGATGACAGGCTGCTTGTTTTAAAGATCAGCTGCCCTGCTAAAGTGGCCCACAGTAGTGAAAGAGTTAAATGATGACGGGCTGCTTGTTTTAATTTTTTTAATTTTTTTTATTGTTGTGATAGAATGTGCTAGTTTTAACACATATAAATTATAATTTTTTATTGTTGTGTTTTGATATAATGTTTGTCACGATAAAACATGTCTTTTGTTGCGACAAAGTATGCTTTTCATGACAAAAGATCAGCTGCCCTGCTAAAGTGGCCCACAGTAGTGAAAGAGTTAAATGATGACGGGCTGCTTGTTTTATTTTTATTTTTATTTTTTATTGTTGTGATAGAATGTGCTAGTTTTAACACATATAAATTTAAAAAAAATTGTTGTTGCGTTTTGATATAATGTGCTAGTATGTATGTGTATATAATGTATATTAAAAAAAATGTTTTGTGTTTTTGTAGAATGTGTTTTGCCTATATTTATAACCATCATGGTTGACTAGACATTTAAAAAAAAAAAAAGCCAATTTCCATTCCATACCTTCATATTGCCATGCTAATTAACCCATTACAGAGGACCACCCATTTCTTAAACCACCTGGCTTGATTTTTATCAGGGTCTTAAAAGAGATGTTCCTCTTTGCTGATTTATTTACACATTTTAACCCTTTCCTTTCCGCGTTGAGGGTGTGAATCCTTGACAAAGTACTGTTTCCTGTTGGCTAAAAGGATGTTTTTTTCATAGTTCATGAAAATTACATAGAATGATAGATACAGGACTTATGAGGATAGGGAGCATAGTCGATAGATAATTGATTTTTAATTCCCCGTCAGCCACCATGGCGAAAATCTAAGGAACATGACTAATGCTTCTGTTTAGATTACTCTATCCATTGGGCTAGTCTTGACTATCTTTTGGGCTAGTCTTTAAAAGAATTGTGCCAACACCATCAACGTTTTTTTGTTGGGGGTAGTTTTTCTTTTTCTTTTTCTTTTTTCTTCTTCAGTTTTTGTTGTTGTTGTTTTTGCAGAGGAAGGGTTAATTTGGTAAAAACGGTATTATTGATTATGGTGTGTGTGTATATATTTCTTCTTTTCAGTGTATGACAAATGATATTAAAACATACATGTATCAAAACCAGATTGTGTGTGTGTGTGTGTGTGTGTGTGTGTGTGTGTGTGTGTGTGTGTGTGTGTGTGTGTGCATGTGCGTGTGTGTTTTCACTATTTGAGGTTAATGAGAGTTACGTGGCTATCAGTGACATATTGCAACATTAAGTGCACTCACCTGTTCAAATGAACATACTTTTATACTGTGGAAAAAGATGTCAAAATTTTGAGGAAGTAATGCTTCCGTTCTGTCTTGATGAGTGAAAGGAAGTACCGAAAATGTGTCATGCAAATAAAAGTCTATGCATACATGTACAGTGATGTCACAGGTCAAGTTTGCACAGGCACAGAACAGAGACATTCCCCTTTTTTTTTTGATAAGATAAAATCCTTTATTTATGAGGTAATAGGTAAGCAGGTATGCTTTAAAAATATTTTTTTAATTTTTACATCCAGTGTACAACAGCCGCTGTATAGACAGGGGCCGAAAGAGTGCAGTGTAGTAACTACCTTGGAGAATCAAGCTGTAGGGACTATTCTCGATTTAATTATACATGATAATGTACACACCTGGATCACCGAGGAACTGACTCTGCAGTGAGGTTGGGTGTGAACCATATAGTTAAAAGCTAATTTTTGGTTTGGGTCTGCCGATTTTAGCTGGTGATTTGGTTAGAAACTGGTTAAAAGATCACTGATTCGATCGTAATACAGTTTTAGTCTAGATGCATAAAATCGCCCATGTTGAAGTTTTGTTGTAGGTTTATTCCTTTGTTTAGTATTTCCATAAAAAAGAAAGTGAGGTGCGCCTCTTTTTTTTTCTCTTTTTTTTTAGCTTCCTCTCTTCTTCGTGTCTGTTTCCAAGGGAGGTAAATCACTTAAAACGGAAGTGCGGCATTGCGCTACCAATGCTTTGAACAGAAAACACGTGGGGTCTACGACGGCAGAAAAGAACTAAAATTAACGATACAAATGGGACGACCTGGTAAGTGTGTTATACTTGGTGTATTTCGTGTATGTATTACACGTTTCATTGAATTTAGAGTGTACAGTGGCGTTATTTAAGCATTGATTTACTTTTATAAACAATGATGGCGTCACGGAAAACGTGATCCAGGCCCAGGGCTAGACGATGACAGTCACAGTACGAGACTAGAGCGTGACTGTCCACACACAACGGCACCACATACAGTCGGTCGTTTTGTACATACCTGAAAGAAACATTCCGAAGACACAATGCAGCTGACACTTGTGATGCAGGTAATCAGGTATGCCTGGTATTATCATTTATTTCTGTGCATAGCCGTGACCAGCAAGAACTGATTTTCGGTCTTGAGAGCGGGAGTTTCGTGTCTAACGCGCTTCCTCGGGAAGAGTTGGATTTGTACAGTGGAAACGTACACATAGGGTTAAACCCTCAGTCAAGCTCATAGCAAGGATGAGAGAAAGTGTGTGGTTGGTGTGTATGTGTGTGTGTGTGTGTGTTGGACAAACTGATTATCTTGTCCAAATTTGTAACTGAGATAGAAAGAACATACTACAATTACAGTGTTACACTACAGCAGAATAATTGTATTTGTTGTTTTATTAAGTTTGTATAGACAAAGTTTCTTGTGTGTTATTTTGACTCGTTGAGTGAGAATGAGAATCTGGATGTGAATGATAAATCAGTCCAGTTTCAACTGATGCACTATGACTACACATTGTACCTCCTGACTACACATTTAGACTACCCAAACTACACTTGTGCATTTAGGGGGTAAACAGGTCTGGGGTTTGCATTAACTGGTAATTTCTGGTATTTTAACTGTTGAAATCAGCATCTAATACCAGAGGGAAATCAGCAATCGTTCAGACGTACCGGCTGTAGTGTTACTGTTACTGTTAGAGTTAGTGTCAGTGTTACTGTTAGTGTTACTTCACTTGTTTGTCCCAATACAAAACGAACAACACAACATAGCGAAAACTGAAAGTGTGTGTCACAGTGTGTGTGTTCTAGACGGGGAAGGGAAGTTGGTGTTAGCTAACACTGTAACTTAGTAAGTGTAACAGTATTTAGTAATACAGCACTAGTGCAGTACTTTAGTGGTACTAGTACCTTCCTTCCTCAGTATAGCGTGCAACTTCAACATTCTGAAGACTGAGTCTCATACGTTTAGCACATGCTTTTTTGCTTCCTTCTTTTGGTGTTTCCATAATCCATCAAAATCTTACAATTTTACATGGACTGCAGGAGCCTTAACAATAACATGTGTATGATGTGATCTTGAGATTGTTTTTTTTTCCCCCACAGGATTTTCACCAGGTGGTAGAGGCGGCCGTGGTGGGTTTGGAGGCCGTGGTGGAGGGTTTGGAGGCCGTGGTGGTGGTGGAGACAGAGGAGGAAGAGGAGGATTTGGGGGGCGTGGAGGTGGAGGAGACCGAGGCAGGGGATTTGGGGGGCGTGGAGGACCTCGAGGCCGTGGAGGACCTCGAGGCCGTGGAGGCGGTATGTAGAGTGATGTATTTATTGTGTTTTTTGTCCCTTCATTGCATTGTTACTGTTAGGAATGTCACTACTTTTTCATATTTTTTGTTTTTGTTTTGTTCTTTAAATAATTAAAAAGAAAAACATGCATATATTGATATAATGATATATATTTTTCTTTTCGAAACAGCAAAGAAAGGCAAGATTGTGCATGCTTATCCTATTCCTAGCGAAGACATGAATGTTAAATTTTGCATAATATTTTTAAAGTAATATTTTATTATTGCAAAATTCAGTAGCCTGCATAGTCTTTGCAGCTTGCTTGACTGTAAACAATATATTTATTAAGAATTATGAATATTACCATGACTGTTTGAATGCATTATATATGAGAGCGTAGCAGTGGCACTGGCACTGATGCTTATAATATAAAGGAAGAAGATGTCTTTACTAATTATTATTATATTAATTACTTAATCAAGTTAATGGTTTAGAAATTAATTTGACAAATTTGTGCTTGGTGAATAGGCCACTTGGTCTTAAGTTAGCAGTCCAGCTTAGTTGAGTTTAATAATAATACTTTGCTTAAACCAAAAAACAAAACAAACTGCGTTGCTAAAGCGTAAAGGAAATGTAAGTCAAGATGTGGACTCCATCGATGATGAGGAACTCAACCAGTTCTGCTTCTGAACATGTGTGACAGACATTGCATTCTTTCTGAGATGGAGTCTTACACAGTTCCAGTTGATGGAACTGAAACAGAGCACTATCACAGGCCCTCTAGTGATAATGAACTTAGGAATGGAAGATGAAAGACCACAGCAGCATTTCAGTTAATTTCTGGTCCAGTTTGTTAAAGATTTATGTCACGAAATCATGACCATGGGTGAGCGCTCTTTATTTTGTATTGCTCTCCAGCAGTATGTATTGCATTTGCAATATTACGATGTCATGAACAGGCCAGTGCTTTGTCTTAATGCTTGTGCATTTTTGAATGGCTTCTTTTACTTGCAACCATGCAAGTAGACCCCTGATGCAACTATGCAAGCAGACCCTGATGCAACTTTGCAAGTAGACCCTGATGCAACTATGCAAACTGCAGACCCCTGATGCAACTATGGAAGTTATTAAGACCTACTTAGTAGACCCCTGATGCAACTGTGCAAGTTACTAAGACCTACTTAGTCTACCCCTGATGCAACTATGGAAGTAGACCCCTGATGACAGACCAGCCCACTTTCATTGTTTTAAAATTAAAGTGGACCAAACCAAAGACACAAGCTGGCCTCAAAAAGTAAATAATGCACAAATACTGAAGGTATAGTCTTCCCTGTGTCTGAACTGTTTATTACGGCTTACTGTTACATGGTTGCTCCATCACATCTAAGGTCTTCTGAAAACTTTCAGCTTGCTTTTGTTGTTTTAAAGGGGACCAAACCAAAGACACAAGTTGGCCTCAAAATGTAAATAATGCACAAATGCTGAAGGTATAGTCTTCCCTGTGTCTGTGAACTGCTTACATGATTGCTCCCTCACATCTTAGGTCTCTTAGTCTTAACAACTTTCAGCTTGCTTTTGTTGTTTTAAAGGGGGACCAAACCAAAGACACAAGTTTATCACTGGCGATAAATGTTTTGTTGTGACAAACATGTTTGTCGTGACAAACGTGTTTGTTACAACAAAACACGACATGTTTGTTGCAACAAAACTTAATTTTAGCGCGACAAACACGTCTTTTGGCGCGACGAAAGTAAACTTGTTGTGACAACGCAGCAAAATTACTAAAGTTTTGTCATGACAAAAGTTTTGTTGCAACAAACATGTGACAAACACATGTTTGTCGCAACAAATACGTCTTTGTTGTGACAAAAATGATACTTGTGGCAGCTTAGGAGCTATCACCAATGATAGAAGTTGGCCTCAAAATGTAAATAATGCACAAATACTGCATGCACAGGCTTCATTTGACTACCATTAATAGTAAGAATTTAGGCCTTAGGGTGCCAAACCTTACAGTAAAGCCCCTTGGGTTTTGGAAGCATGTACATCATAACCAACAATCTTACAAGGCATACACAAGTAATTACAACAGGGACCACCACAGAACAATCACAAGCCACAAAACACTACGTTACAATATATCGTGAATGTGCCAGTACTCTTCAGTCTCATCACTAATAATAATAAAAAAATTAGGACAAAAGTGCCCCTAAACACTTATATATTAAGTACATGTATGCACACCTCTCTCTCTCTCTCTCTCTCTCTCTCTCTCTCTCTCTCTCTCTCTCTCTCTCACACACACACACACACACACACACACACACACACACACACACACACACACACACACACACACACACACCAGTAAATAAAGTAATGGAGATGGAAGAACTTAAGGAAAAATGTGAAAATCACGGGAATGTTTGTGGTAGGAACTATTAGGAATCAAGAGAGCTGATGTGAAAAAGACCCATTTTCTTTGTTCCATTTCTGTTGGTTGGTAGGGCCTGTGAATGTGGCGCTTAGTTGGTTAAGCTTGGTTCAGCGCCGAGCTGTCTCCAGAGAGGTACTAGGAGGGACCGAAATCTCATGAGGTGGTGGAACAGGGATGATTTACCCAACACTACACTGTCACCGTCACCATCAGAATGACTGCTGCATTACGATGGGCAGCGATGAGGGCCATTTTAACGTTTCATTCTTTGTGAGGGACAAAGTCGTAATTAGGTTACAGTGTCGTCAGACTGCAACTTTTGAAGAGAGAGGAGAGCTAAAGTGGAATCGAACTGAAGTCCTTCTGCTTACCAACCTAATGCCTTACCACTAGGGCCCACCCGTGCGATGCGTGTTTGCTTGTGGTCCCTTTAATTAAACTCTTACTATCCTGTACAGTGTTCAACAATAACATTCTTTGTTCTTTGTTTAGGTCGGGGTGGTGGTGGAAAGAAAGTCATTGTGGAACCTCACAGATATGAAGGTGAGCTCATCATTTGTATTGTCACTTGGGGGTGGGGGGAGGGGGTAGTTGTGTAATTTATTTGTGTGTCTACGGGTACATGTGTTATTGTAGTGTTAGACTCTGTGTATATTAGATTGTGTGTGTGTACATTTGATAGACTGTTGCAGTGGGTGAGAGAGAGTGACTGTGTGTGTGTGTGTGTGTGTGGGTGAGGTGTGTGTGTGAGAGAGAGAGAGAGAGAGAGCATGTATCATCTGTATGCCTTTGTGACGGAGTGAGAGAAATATCAGTTAATGAGTACGAGTTATTCTTTTGGAATTGATTGACAGATTCAGAAAAAAATTATAAACAATAAAATCTACAGTGTTTACTGTATGCTTCTCTGATTTTTGTTGTTTTAATGTTTGAACAGTTACTGAAACAGGCAGCACACTCTGTTATTAGTATATTGCTATATAAATATAAATATTTTCTTAATCTTGTTTTTGGTTCGTAAAACTGAAGGTTGTGCTGTGTACTTCAGCTTCACTTTTACTCTTTTAGTTTTAGTAGCTTTAGCTAAATGTTGAACAGATGCGCACCACGCTCTTTGCTGTGATTTCAGGAGTGTTCATTGCAAGGGGCAAAGAAGACACCATAGTGACCAAGAACATGGTGGTTGGTGAATCTGTGTACGGAGAAAAGAGAATTTCCACGGAGGTATGTTCGATCAGAGTCCGAGCGCTTGCTTACGACATCCTTCCTCCAACCACTGCCATAAAAATTATTGCTTGATCAAACTCCAAGCACTGGTTTACGACAAACTTCCTCCAACCACTACTGTAATTGCTCACAGTCGCAACATGGGTCTCTGAAAACTTTCTTCAGCCTACTTTCACTTTTTCATTGGTGCTCAAATGGCAGGAAGTTTTGTAACTACACTGAGAGATGAGATTATATCAGGCAGCGTTTCTCTTCTTACTGCTTGCAGTGCTCACGTCAGCGCAGGTAAGTCCAGAATCATTTGCGTTCAGACAAAAATAATTTTGTGCCTGGGTGGGCACGCCTGGTGTTTCTGTGTGTGCTTCGATGCAGTAGTGCTTCCACAGGCTGCTACTCAGATTTCTCAGATTTTACAGATGGCAATGTCCACTTTTAGCCCCGTCGGTTCATGGCCCTCAAATGGTATGAGAATCTGTGTGTGTGGACAGAATGAACCTGAAGTATGCACTACATTGGCATCAGTTCATTCCATACTATGCCAGTGCTACACACAAGCACACACACACAAGCACACACACACACACACACACACACATCCTCAAACCATTTGAGGATAGCAAACTGACATGGCTAAAAGTGGATATTGCCTTACAGACGGGGCCCACTGACATCGGGAGACTTAGCGGGGTGACTTTGATAGACAGAGGCGCAGAGATATGGAGTGCCCCTAGGGCAGGGTTTGGAGGAAGGATGTGTTGTTTGATGTGACTGTGAGGGAGTGTCCCTTCAGTGGCATAACTAGTTATGGCAGAGTTTGGAGTAAGGATGTGTTGTTTGATGTGACCGTGAGGGAGTGTCCCTTCAGTGGCGTAACCAATTAGGGCAGAGTTTGGAGGAAGGATGTGTTGTTTGATGTGACCGTGAGGGAGTGCCCCTTCAGTGGCATAACCAATTATGGCAGAGTTTGGGAGTAAGGGTGTGTTGTTTGATGTGACCATGAGGGAGTGTCCCTTCAGTGGCGTAACCAATTAGGGCAGAGTTTTGGGAGGAAGGGTGTGTTGTTTCATGTGACTGTGAGGGTGTACCCCTTCAGTGGCACAACCAGTTATGGCAGAGTTTTGGGAGGAAGGGTGTGTTGTTTCATGTGACTGTGAGGGTGTACCCCTTCAGTGGCACAACCAGTTATGGCAGAGTTTGGAGGAAGGATGTGTTGTTTCATGTGACCATGAGGGAGTGTCCCTTCAGTGGCGTAACCAACTATGGCAGAGTTTGGAGGAAGGGTGTGTTTGATGTGACCGTGAGTGAGTGCCCCTTCAGTGGCATAACCAATTATGGCAGAGTTTTTGGAGGAAGGATGTGTTGTGTGATGTGACCATGAGGGAGTGTCCCTTCAGTGGCGTAACCAGTTATGGCAGAGTTTGGAGGAAGGATGTGTTGTTTGGTGTGACCATGAGGGAGTGTCCCTTCAGTGGCGTAACCAGTTATGGCAGAGTTTGGAGGAAGGATGTGTTTGATGTGACCATGAGGGAGCGTCCCTTCAGTGGCGTAACCAATTAGAGCAGAGTTTGTAGGAAGGATGTGTTGCTTGATGTGACTGTGAGGGAGTGCCCCATCAGTGGCTTAACCAGTTATGGCAGAGTTTGGAGGAAGGATGTGTTGTTTGGTGTGACCGTGAAGCAACAAGGGTGGCAGGCACTTGACTCTTGCAGAGTTTGTAGTTTTGAACATCATGAAAAGCTTTGCAATCTAGAAGGGCCTTTTTGGGGTCTGGAAAAAAATGTGTGGAAAAATCAGCTTTTAAAGGTCTATTTGAGTCTTTAAAATTGCGGATTTTTTCAAAATAAT
The DNA here is from genome assembly GCA_018857735.1 of Alviniconcha marisindica. Taxonomy (NCBI): domain Eukaryota; kingdom Metazoa; phylum Mollusca; class Gastropoda; family Provannidae; genus Alviniconcha; species Alviniconcha marisindica. The sequence continues at coordinate 355,014 of JABMCL010002576.1, forward strand.
GGCCTTTTTCTGTTTCTTAAAGTCCAGTAAAAGAAGGGGGGGGGGGGGTATTTCTGTTAAAAAGGGGAAAAAAAGCAGTGAGATTTTTTTGTGACCTCTGGGCGTCAGTAGGTGGGGAGCAGATGTGTTTTCAAATTTAGTAAGGTGAGGATGTACCTTTGGTGGAGTTTATTTACCTTGTATTTACTTGCATGCCAGGTGTGTTACCGTAGGTGACCCAGGTTTTTGCCGTTGTGTTTGTGTGACGGCTTTTGAGTGCTAATTAACTCCCTTGTTTGTTGATTTAGGAAGGTGATTGAGGATGAATGTAGGTTTTAGTTTGGCTTGGATCTTTAAAACTTCTTTTTTTTAATCCAAAAAAAATCTGGTCTGGAACTAGTGGAAGAAGATGACTTTGTTCACTCAAAATCTGTATGCACTTCCAATCCTGCCCTTTAGTTTAAATCCTCGTTATTTGTGAAATTTGTTTCTGACGGTCCCTGATTCCCGGCGATGTAACTTTGGTGAACGTTATAAACTGACCAGCCACTTAGTGGTCAGCATCGCCACTTTGCCAAGACTTTGCACACCAAGACTTGCAGTGCAATTTGACGAAGAAAAGCTTCAGTGACGTGGCTGAAGTTATTTCATCAAGTGACCTCACACTATATTAGGAATGTTCTAAGGCCTTTACCCATGGGAGGCCATGGGAGTAGATTTGTAAAAAAAAAAGAAGGTTGTTTTTGGCATAGAACTATACCTGTGGAAGTAGATTTGTCAACAACAACAAAAGTTTGTTTTTAGCACAGAGCTACTACTGATAGTTTTAGCCAAGGCTTGAGATAGCGACGTCCACTGAGTGATGTATAGAACTCTACCCATGGAAGTAGATTTGTCAACAACAAAAGTTTGTTTTTAGCATATAACTACTGATACTTTTAGCCAAGGCTTGAGATAGCGACGCCCACAGAGTGATGTATAGAACTCTACCCATGGAAGTAGATTTGTCAACAACAACAAAAAGGTTTGTTTTTAGCATAGAGCTACTGATACTTTTAGCCAAGACTTGAGATAGCGACGCCCACAGAGTGATGTATAGAACTCTACCCATGGAAGTAGATGTGTCAACAACAACAAAAGTTTGTTTTTAGCATAGAACTACTGATACTTTTAGCCAAGGCTTGAGATAGCAATGCCCACAAAGTGATGTATAGAACTATACCCATGGAAGTAGATGTGTCAACAACAAAAAAAGGTTTGTTTTTAGCATAGAACTACTCATACTTTTAGCCAAGACTTGAGATAGTGACGCCCACAGAGTGATGTATAGAACTCTACCCGTGGAAGTAGATTTGTCAACAACAACAAAAGTTTGTTTTTAGCATATAACTACTGATACTTTTAACCAAGGCTTGAGATAGCGACGTCCACTGAGTGATGTATAGAACTATACCCATGGAAGTAGATTTGTCACACACACAAAAAAAGAAGTTTGTTTTTAGCATAGAACTACTAACGGTAGTTTTAGCCAAGGCTTGAAATAGCGACGCCCACAAAGTGATGCATAGAACTATACCCATGGAAGTAGATTTGTCCAAAAAAAAAGGTTTGTTTTTAGCATAGAACTACTGATACTTTTAGCCAAGGCTTGAGATAGCAATGCCCACAAAGTGATGTATAGAACTATACCCATGGAAGTAGATGTGTCAACAAAACAAAACAAAAAGCTTGTTTTTAGCATAGAACTACTAATGATATTTTTAGCCAAGGCTTGAGATACCGACGCCCACAGAGTGATGTATTTGTCACCGTATGCCGACAGGACGGGGACATCAAGACAGAGTACAGAGCATGGAACCCTTTCCGATCCAAGCTGGCTGCCGCCATCGTTGGCGGCATAGAGCACATCCACATGAAGCCGGGCTCCAAGGTGCTGTACCTCGGGGCTGCCTCCGGAACCACCGTCAGCCACGTGTCAGACCTCGTTGGTCCTGTGAGTCACGGAAATCCTTCAATGTAACGTAAAGGAGTATTTAACGTGAGCCCGAAGTGTACAGTACAAAAAAAATAAAAATAGGGCTGACAAAATATATATTATGTACGCATAACCTAGAGCACAGTGAACCATGCTAATTGCATAGACACACTATAAGTGGCACTCGAACCTAAAGGTCAGCTAGAAAGACTAAAAAAGAGATATAAAGGTGTGTGGGGGGGGTCTCAAGAAGTGATCATGGGAAAGGGCTGACGCTGGAACCGAAAGGTCTGCTAGAAAGACTAAAGAAGAAATATAAAGGTGTGTGTGTGTATGTATGTGTTGGGCATCAGGCTCGGTTTACATGCATACGTGTGTGAAAGAGTGTGTGTGTGTGTGTGTGTGTGTGTGAAAGAGTGTGTGTGTGTGTGAAAGAGTGTGTGTGTGTGTGTGCTTATGTACATCTGTGAGAATGGACTTTTTCCATCATTCTCAGGGTTACAAGAGAAAGAAGTGTCGTATTTTGCGTTACTATACCTACATGCATGTGAGTGCATGTTTGAGGTTTGGAAAGGAAGAAGTGTTGGGGGGTGGGGGGGGAGGCATTCTTGGTGTTCATGCATTAATTCAGAAGCTTCACTGATTATTTATATATTGATAAATATTTTCCTTTCGTAGTTGTGGTTGTTGTTTACTTCAGACTGGTTGCGTTGTTGTCTTTCTCAGGATGGTCTTGTGTACGCAGTGGAGTTTTCTCACAGGAGTGGGCGTGATTTGATAAACGTCGCCAAGAAGAGACCCAATATCATTCCCATCATCGAGGACGCGCGTCACCCCCACAAATACCGGATGCTTGTTGGTCAGTCTCTCTCAGTCCTGCTTTCTTCCTCCCTCTCTAGACTGTCGGAGCCTCTGTCTCTCCCCCTCCCCTCTCCCTGTTTGTCTCCCTTTCTCCTTCATTAATCAGTTGCTTGTTCGTACTTATAATATCTGTTTGTGGTATAGTCGTGCATATTTGTGCTTGCAGTGTAGCAAGGACTGGCTGTTAGATAGGTCCAAATGGACCTAACGCTACGATCCTTGAGTATTAAAGTTTTCGAGTTTGAGTTCTCTCGGGTTGCCTCTCCCTCTCTTTGTCATCTCTCTTTCTCCCTTCCTCTCTCGACTGAGTCTCTCTCCTCTCCCCCTCTCCCCTCTCTGTGTTTGTCTCTGTCTCTCTCCCTCGTCTCTGTGTGTTTGTCTCTCTCTCTCTCTCCCCCTCTCCCCCCACTCTCACTGTTTGTCTCTCTCTCCCCCCTCTATCTCTGTCTCTCTCTCTCCCCTTCTCCCCCTCCTCTCTGTTTGTCTCTCTCCCCCTCTCTCTCTCTCTCTCTCTGTCTCTCTCTCAAGACTGACTCTCTGTATAGTGTCTCTTCCCCCTCCCCCTCCTCCACACTGACACTTTCGTCTCTACCCCCCATGCACACAAACACACACACACCCTTTCCCTTTCTCCAGTGTCAAGATGTCTTACACCCACCCCCGCCACCCGCCCCCCCCTCAGTCTACGTGCTCTCCATGTTCTGCTCCCACTCACATCCTATTTCCTTCATAATACCCTCCTCTCAGTCCTGTCTCTTCTCTTTCTGTGCCACCCTAGAGTCTCTGTCTGTGACCCCCCCTTCCAGCACCACCCTGGAAAAAGTGTAGAATTTGTCAAAGTTATGCCCTTTTTTCCATTTCTAATAGGCCAGAAAAAGAAGTTGTAACATGTTTCTGTTACTGTGTGATTTTTTTTATTTTTTTTAAAAAGTCAGGTCTGACAGGCATTGCAAAACCTGTGACATAAACGAACAATACGTTGACCATCTTGGTCCTGTTGTGACAGGTATGGTGGACACCATCTTCGCGGACGTGGCCCAACCAGACCAGGCCCGCATCGTTGCCATCAACGCTCACCATTTTCTGAAAAACCAGGGTCATGTCGTCATCTCCATCAAGGTAAGTTGTCCTTCTTCCCCTCCCTTGATCGGATGGTAATTACACTCGTGTCTGTTCTCCTTCCTTTTTCGCTGTTTCGCAAATTGCAGGGATCATGGTCCTTGGGAGCGCTTGAAAGTCCTTGATCCTCGTTTCCGTTTCTGTTTCCATGTTCCGTGTTCACGGTGCCAGATGTACGCTGTGCATACATGTAAGCTCTCACAAGCTAAAAACTACTACAGGACACTCATAACAATAAAGTACAAACAGTTCCTACCACCCACCCGTTCCCAAAAGTGCAACTATACATCGCAGTTAAATGTAGAGATATATGCCGAGTTACAAATAATGATAACAGAAGAAAAAAATCACACACACACACGCATGTACACACCCATGCACGCATGCACACACAACGCAACGCAACGCAACGCAACGCAACGCAACGCAACACAACACAACACACACACACACACACACACACACACACACACACGCACACACAGAGTAATTACGGCAACATCAACTTTACTCCACACACACACCAGCGCGAGCGCACGTACACAGTCGGATAGACTATCAGTGCATCATGCCTAGATAGAGAAATGGGTTTCCAGCGAAGGTCTGAAAGGCTGAATCTGTCGGTGTACAGTTGCCTATAATACCAGATGACCCTCAGAGGCTTTGACTGGTGTACGCTACAGCCTCGGCATCGACAACCGCTTGATTTGTTTGTCTCCAGGCTAACTGCATCGATTCCACAGCGGAGGCAGAGGCCGTGTTTGCAGGGGAGGTGAACAAACTGAAGGCGGAGAAAATTAAGCCCTTGGAGCAGCTGACGCTGGAGCCTTACGAACGCGACCACGCTGTGGTCGTCGGGATATACCGGTGGGTATCGTGCTGTTAGGTTGTTGTTGTTTTTGTTCGTGGGTGGGGGGGTGGGGGGATGTCAAAAAAATTAATGCTTCATTAAATCCTTTTTTCTTCTTCTTTTTTTGTTGTTGGTGGAAGTGTAGAAAAAAGCAAGTCATTAATTCTTGAGGCGTTAGATTTGGAAGACTTTAAATAGAGTGAATCCAGTGGGGGGAGAGGGGGGTGGGGGGTGGAGAAAGAGAGTCCCATTCCCTTCACAAAGAGCCTGTTGGGTGCATCAGTCCCCTGGAGCCGAATCCAATTTTTGGCCCACTGCCCAGCAGAGAGCAGCGGAGTTACCAAAAACCTGATCTTGGTGGGAACCCTTGTTATGTCGGTTGCCTAGCTCAGACCCATGTTTTGCTACCGGAGTAGCTCGTCAGTGAACACCTTGAGGGAACTTGGGATGCCTTACCTGGGTAGGGCTACAGCAGCCGCCGGAGCAGCGCTAACCATTCTCACCAGTGTGTGCAGTGTTTTGGTGCGTTCAAACTGCTTTGGGATTTTTAACGTGTGCGTAGACATTGGTGCATGCGATTGCACTTGAGGGCTGTACAAGTACTTCTGCTGATTTGTCAGTGCCTGTCTTATCTTTGTGTGCACAGCATGCACTTATTGTTGGCGGGAGCCGCCACAAGTATCATTTTTGTCGCAACAAACGTGTGTTTTGTTTGCGACAAAAGTATGCTTGCCGCAACAAAATTATGCATACTTTTGTTTGCGGCAAAAGACACGTTTTGTCACGACAAACATGCGTTTGTTGCGACAAAAATGATACTTGCGGCAGCTCCCGCCTGTGATACGCACTAAGACTGTTGCACATGTTAAAGATCCCAAGTCCGTAATTTGATGAGACATGGAAACAGATTACGCCCAACAGTAGCGGAATACTCAAATGATGATTGTGGCTATGCCTGATGAAAGAAAAATAAACTTTCTCCCCCCCCCCTCCCCCCCCGCTCCTCCAAGCACACACACACACACACTGCCTTCCCCCTAAGATTTTGTTGTGGTTTCCGGCATTGTAACAAACTCCTTCCGTGGGGTAGTGTGGAGGCAGGAATCCACCACCTCTGTCATGGTCAGGTCCTCGGTGTCCTTGCTGCTCGCCCCCGAAGAAGTGAATGGTAGTTGTGAGGAACCGTCATCATCGTCACCACCTTCACCACCTCCGTCACGATCCGGTCTTCCGTCTCTTTGCAGGCCGCCCCCGAAGAAGTGAACGTTTGTCAGACGTGAGGAATCATCGTCATCGTCATCACCACCTTCACCACCTCCGTCGTGATCAGGTCTTCTGTCTCTTTGCAGGCCGCCCCCGAAGAAGTGAACGTTTGTCAACCGCAGGCCGAGGGAGGTCTTGGTTCCCGTTGTGTTCATCCAGCTCATCAACATGTGACATCTGCCTGTACATATTTTACCCCATCGTATGCATCTGCGAAATAAAATCATCATCACCAACACATTTCATGTGTGTGTGTGGTTTTTGGCTTGGTGTAGGTGTCTGTGTGTGTGTGCAGTTTTTGGATTGGTGTAGGTGTGTGTGCATGTGTGTGTGGTTTTTGGCTTGGTGTAGGTTGTGTTTCATGGGATCTGCAAGGTAGAGATTTAACCAGCTGAAATTAATGTGGTAGGGGGGGGGGGGGGGGAGAGGTAGGACAGGAAAGGTGGCAGCAAGGGGAATGACTACAAAATAGCATCCACAATTTAAACTCTGAAACGAAGTTAACAGCTACCATTCAAAAATGTAATGAAACACGAATGACTCCCACCTACCCTCTTCCCCACCCCAACCCCACTAGTTATACTAGCTTCTACAAAAGCTGTGTTTTGTTTAGTTGTTGCTTCTGCATCTGTTCATGTCCTCCGTTGTCGTGCCATCCTCAAACATGTTGTTGCTTGAAAAAGGCGAATTGCTGAAAGTTTGCACCTTTTTTTTTGGTACTGCATTTTGATCAATACTGTTAAGCATGATTTGGCCTGCCTGGAACATGCAGTCTTTTTCTTGAACTCTGGTCCGCCACCCCCATCCCTCTCTCTCAAGCGCGCACGGAAACTAACACGCGTATGTATACACTTACACACACTCCCATAATCACACACATACACGCACACACACACTCAAATACACATACACACCATACCCGCGCGTGCACACACGCATACTGTAATTACATATATACTACACGGGACATACAAAATGACATTAATCGTCACCAGATAAACTGAAGACGAGGCACAACAGTTTGTTCTTTCTTTCTTTTGTCTTTCTTTCTTTTTCTTTTTTCTGTCTTTTTTCTTAATAACAAATTTCAAGATATGATTGGTGGTTAGAATCAAGGAAAAACGGGGAAATGCACACACACACACACACGACTTTCGCTGATTCCGAATGGACGGGTATACTCGTGAGGTATTAACACCCACTCCTTTTACCGTCGCCTCCCCCCCCCCCTTCCAAATATACACTAGGGATCAGCTCAGACCAGACAACTAGTACTTACACACACACTCACACCTTGGCACTGTGAACATGCAAGGTTTTGTATGATTTTTTTTTACGTGCTATATAAAATAAAAAAAACATTCATACTTTCGATGCATACACAGAATCAGATACACTGTGATCTTGGTCATTCTTCACCCTGTCTTGTCCCCCTGCCCCACCCTCTCACACACACACACACAGAGAAAGAGAGGAGACAGATACATAATACTGTCAATGCCCACACACAGATAACCGCTTTTCTCCGATCCACAGTTCACCACCCCACCCTTACTCCCTCTCCACTCCTTGGCATTGCTGCAAGTTATTTACCACCCTTCCCCTGCTTCTCTCTCTCTCTCTCCCCCCTACCTCCTCCCGCCATCAATGTGGCAAAATAATAATAACGGAAATTTGTAAAGCGCCTACCGCTCGAGTCAAAGCAACGAACAAACAATAACACATAATGTACATCGAGACGGAGAATGTTAACATAATAATCATAACGCACCTAATGTGCATCGAGTCGGAGAATGTTAACATAATAATTATAACGCACCTAATGTACATCGAGATGGAGAATGTTATAATAATTATAACATAATGTACACTGAGACGGAAAGTGTTACCATAATAATTATAACACACGTAATGTACACCGAGATGGAAAGTGTTACCATAATAATTATAACACACATAATGTACATCGAGATGGAGAATGTTATCATAATAATTATAACACATAATATACACTGACATGGAGAATGTTATCCGCAATTTAACAAAAAGCTAACATAATGCACACATCAACAAATGTTCAAGCATATATAAGTATGTGCAAAATGCACACACACGCACACACACACACACACACACACGCGCGCACATGCACACTCACTGAAAATACTGGATAGAAATGACTAATCAGTTTCAAGCTAATAACAAAATCACAATGTAATAAACATATTCACTCACACATGCAAGCACACACACACACACACACACACACACACACACACACACACACATGTGCATGCATACACACATGCGCACACACCCACATGCATGCACACACACACATACACACACATACATACACACACACACGCACGCACGCACACACACAGAGACTGATAAGGGTGAAGGACTAGATTGCTTAATTAAAACAGTCAGGGATATCTCCTTTCAGCAGCACAAGTACAACACACCCGACGGAACACCGCCTTCTTGTCTTTGCGTGTCTTGTCATCAGCACTGTTCTTTCTTGTCCTTATGCTACACTACCGTCAGAACACTCCCTTCCTTTCTTCGTGCGGCACTACCGTCAGAACACTCCCCTCCTTTCTTTGTGCGGCACTACCGTCAGAACACTCCCCTCCTTTCTTGATGTAGCACTAACGTCAGAACACTCCCTTTCTTGATGTAGCACTACCGTCAGAACACTCCCTTTCTTGGTGCAGCACTACCGTCAGAACACTCCCTTTCTCTGTGCAGCACTACCATCAGAACACTCCCTTCCTTTCTTGGTGCAGCACTACCGTCATAACACTCCCTTTCTTGGTGCAGCACTACCGTCATAACACTCCCCTCCTTTCTTGGTGCAGCACTACCGTCATAACACTCCCCTGCTTTCCTGGTGCGGCACTACCGTCATAACACTCCCTTCTTTTCTTTGTGCTCGTCCTCATACTGATGCAGCACTACTGTCAGAAACAACCTCCTTTCTCTCGTCCTTATACTGAGGCAGACACTACCGTCAGAATACTTCCTTTTCTCATCCGTATAATGACGCGGCACTACCGTCAGAACACACCCTTCTCGTCCTTATACTGATGTAGACACTACCGTCAGAACACCCCCTTCTCGTCCTTACACTGATGCAGGTACTACCGTCAGAACACTCCCTTCTCTCGTCTTTATACTGAGGCAGACACTACCGTCAGAACACTCCCTTCTCTCGTCCTCGTAATGATGAGGCCACTACCGTCAGAACACTCCCTTCTCGTCCTTTCTGATGCGGCACTACCATCAGAACACTCCCTTCTCGTCCTTATACTGATGCAGGCACTACCGTCAGAACATTCCCTTCTCTTGTCCTTATACTGAGGCAGACTACCGTCAGAACACTCCCATCTCTCGTCCTCCTTCTGACGCGGCCACTACTACCGTCAGAACACTCCCTTCTCGTTCTTATACTGATGCGGACACTACTACCGTCAGAACACTCCCTTCTCGTTCTTATACTGATGCGGACACTACTACCGTCAGAACACTTCCTTCTCGTCCTTATACTGATGCAGGCACCACCGTCACAAACCTCCTTTCTCTCGTCCTTATACTGAGGCAGACACTACCGTCAGAACACTCCCTTCTCTCGTCCTCGCACTGACGTGGACACTACCGTCAGAACACTCCCATCTCTCGTCCTCCTACTGACGCAGCCACTACTACCGTCAGAACACTTCCTTCTCGTCCTTATACTGACGCAGCCACTACTACCGTCAGAACACTTCCTTCTCTCGTCCTTATACTGACGCAGCCACTACTACCGTCAGAACACTTCCTTCTCGTCCTTATACTGACGCAGACACCACTACCGTCAGAACACTCCCTTCTCTCGTCCTCGTACTGACGCAGCCACTACTACCGTCAGAACACTTCCTTCTCTCGTCCTTATACTGACGCAGCCACTACTACCGTCAGAACACTTCCTTCTCTCGTCCTTATACTAACGCAGACACTACTACCGTCAGAACACTTCCTTCTCGTCCTTATACTGACGCAGCCACTACTACCGTCAGAACACTTCCTTCTCTCGTCCTTATACTGATGCAGACACTAGTATCGTCAGAACACTTCTTCTTTTGTCCTTATACTGACGCAGACACTACTATCGTCAGAACACTCCCTTCTCTCGTCCTTATACTGACGCAGCCACTACTACCGTCAGAACACCCCCTTCTCTCGTCCTTATACTGACGCAGCCACACTACCGTCAGAACACTCCCATCTCTCGTCCTTATACTGACGCAGCCACTACTACCGTCAGAACACTCCCTTCTCTCGTCCTTATACTGACGCAGCCACTACTACCGTCAGAACACTCCCTTCTCTCGTCCTTACACTGACGCAGCCGCTACTACCGTCAGAACACTCCCTTCTCTCGTCCTTACACTGACGCAGCCGCTACTACCGTCAGAACACTTCCGTCTCGTCCTTGTGCGGAACGGTCTCCATTTCCGGTCGGAAGAGGACGCGTCGCAGCGTGACGTCATCCTGGTGACGTCCGTAGACGTCGATGTGGTAGAGCAGCATCTCCAGCGTGAAGATGGTCTGCGGGGTGACGTAGTGGAAGCTGACGGTCAGCTGGCTGCAGCAGTTGGGACCCTGCGTGCAGGCGAACGCTCGTTAGAGACAAGTGAGGAACGGTGGGGGGTGGGGGGGGGGGGGGGGAGAGAAAAAAAGGGAACAACAACAACAACAAAAAAGGTTGGTTGGGGGGGGGGGGGGGGGGGAGTGGGGGGGAGAGAAGAAGTCCGTTGTTCTTGGTATGTGTGACAGCGAAGAGCCACCAGTCGGGCAAGCTAAAGTAAGTGTGTGTGTGTGTGTGTGTGTGTGTGTGTGCGTGCGTGCGTGCGTGCGTGCGTGCGTGCGTGCGTGCGTGCGTGCGTTACCGGACACTGGGCGTACGCGCGTATGCGCGTTTCTGAGCTCGTGTCACGTATGCGTGTTTGCGCGCGCGTTTACGTGCCTCATGTGCACACTGACCGACACGCGTACCCGTATCCATGCGTGTGTTTGAGCAGAGGGATGGAGAGAACGAGAGGTGGGGGGGTGGGGGGGGGGGGGGGGGGGGGGGGGGTCAAGGGAGACGGCGCGACGCGACAAAAACCAAACCAACCGGCACGAAACCAAGCAGCAACACTCACCGCCACTTTGGGGTGCAGCTCGTACTTGGTCCGCCTGTTGGAGAAGAGGGTGTAGTCGAGACTCCAGGGGTGGAAGGTCTCCCGGCCGTACGTGTCCACAGTGCGGTACGGCTGCACTCCCACCGCCTCCAGGCAGCGACCCACCTCCACGTCCTCGTCAGGCTCCCTCGGTCTGGCCAGGCAGTCAGTCAGGGCAAGTCAGCAGGGCAGTCAGCAGGGCAGTCAGTCAGGGCAGTCAGCAGGGCAGTCAGCAGGGCAGCAGTCAGCAGGGCAGTCAGCAGGGCAGTCAGCCAGGGCAGTCAGCAGGGCAGTCAGCAGGGCAGTCAGGCAGGGCAGTCAGCAGGGCAGTCAGTCAAACAGGGTAGTCGGCAGGGCAGTCAGCAGGGCAGTCAGTCAGGGCAGTCAGCAGGGCAGTCAGCAGGGCAGTCAGTCAAACAGGGTAGTCAGCAGGGCAGTCAGTCAGGGCAGTCAGTCAAACAGCGGAGTCAGTCAGGGCAGTCAGCAGGGCAGTCAGTCAAACAGCGTGGTCAGTCAGGGCAGTCAGCAGGGCAGTCAGTCAAACAGCGTGGTCAGTCAGGGCAGTCAGCAGGGCAGTCAGTCAAACAGCGTGGTCAGTCAGGGCAGTCAGCAGGGCAGTCAGTCAAACAGGGTAGTCAGCCAGGGCAGGCAGTCAGCCAGGGCAGTCGGTCAGCAGGGCAGTCAGCAGGGCAGTCAGTCAATCAGGGCAGTCTGCAGGGCAGTCAGTCAATCAGGGCAGTCAGTCAATCAGGGCAGTCAGCCAGGGCAGTCAGTCAATCAGGGCAGTCAGCCAGAGCAGTCAGTCAAACAGGGTAGTCAGTCAGTCATGACAGTAGGGCAGTCGGCAGGGCAGTCAGTCAGGGCAGTCAGCAGGGCAGTCAGTCAATCAGGGCAGTCATCAGGGCAGTCAGTCAATCAGGGCAGTAAGTCAGTCAGTCGTCACGTCGGGGCAGTCAATCAGTCAGGCAGTCAGTTCGTGGGTCAGTCTGTTGAGTCATCCGTGGTTCGATCAGTTCGTGGATCAATCCGCAGGTCAAGCCACAGGTCAGTTCGTCGGTCAATCCATAGGTCAGTTCGTGGATCAATTCATAGGTCTGTTCATGGGCCAATCCATAGGTCAGTTCGTGGATCAATCCATAAATAAATAGCCACATAAGAAAATAAACAAATGCAAAAAGCAAACGTCGTTCAACAAATGAAGAATTATAAATACAAATAATAAAGCTTAAAAAAAAAACAAGCCGTCCAAATCAGTTTCGTGTACACAAGAGCGAATACACGGCGAAGGGAGATAACTGTCTTATGACACAAATGAGTTATACGCGCTGTTTTCTCCCTTGTTTCGGTTCTGGCAAAACTGCAAGTTGGTCTACATCTCAGTGACTCGGTTACGCAATGCTCTCTGTCTCCCTCTCTGTGTGTGTATTTATACATCATTTTGTATTTTAGTAATACATTCACTGTTCAATTGTCAGTGTGCGTGTGTGTGTGTGTGTGTGTGTGTGTGTGTGTGTGTGTGTGTGTGTGTGTGTGTGTGTGTGTAGTAGTGTAGTAGTAGTAGTAGTAGTAGTAGTAGTAGTAGTAGTAGTAGTAGTAGTGTGTGTGTGTGTGTGTGTGTGTGTGTGTGTGTGTGTGTGTGTGTGTGTGTGTGTGTGCGTGCGTGCGTGCGTGCATGTGTGTGCATGTGCGAGTGTGTGTGTGAGTGTGCACGGCGCATCCGGCGGCGCGCTTGTCGTGTGTGTATAAGACTGAGAGAGCCGAGAGACAAACACTGAGACAGACACTGACAGAGAGACTGAGGCATACGTACATACAGACAGACAGACAGACAGAGACAGACAGAGACACAGTGTTGAACACTGTATTCATAATCAGCTGTAGCGTACATACTTGCAAATTCCGCCATTTTGGGGCAGCCCGTCCCTTCCCATAATCCTCAGCGCCTGACGACTGAGCACGTAACTGGCCCCTCCACTCATGTAGCCGTTGTGAATGTTTACCCTGCACAGTGTACACCCTTAGCTACACACACTCACAGCCCTGCACAGAACACACCCTTAGCTACACACACTCACAGCCCTGTACAGTGAACATCCTTAGCTACACACACTCACAGCCCTGCAGAGTGTACACACTTAGCTACACACACTCACAACCCTGCACAGTGCACACACTAAGCTACACACACTCACAGCCCCTGCACAGTGTACACCCTTAGCTACACACACTCACAGCCCTGCAGAGTGTACACACTTAGCTACACACACTCACAACCCTGCACAGTGCACACACTAAGCTACACACACTCACAGCCCTGCACAGTGTACACCCTTAGCTACACACACTCACAACCCTGCACAGTGTACACCCTTAGCTACACACACTCACAACCCTGCACAGTGAACACCCTTAGCTACACAACACTCACAACCCTGTACAATGAACACCCTTAGCTACACACACTCACAACCCTGCACAGTGAACACCCTTAGCTACACACACTCACAACCCTGCACAGTGAACACCCTTAGCTACATGACACACCCACAACCCTGTACAATGAACACCCTTAGCTACACACACTCACAACCCTGTACAATGAACACACTTAGCTACACACACTCACAGCCGCTGTACAGAGCACACCCTTAGCTACACATGCTCACAGGCCTGCACAGTGCACACACTAAGCTACACACACTCACAGCCCTGCAGAGTGTACACACTTAGCTACACACACTCACAACCCTGCACAGTGCACACACTAAGCTACACACACTCACAACCCTGCACAGTGAACACCCTTAGCTACACACACTCACAGCCCCTGCACAGTGTACACACTTAGCTACACACACTCACAACCCTGCACAGTGCACACCCTTAGCTACACACACTCACAACCCTGCACAGTGTACACCCTTAGCTACACACACTCACAGCCCCTGTACAGTGTACACCCTTAGCTACACACGCTCACAGCCCTGCACAGTGTACACACTTAGCTACACACACTCACAGCCCTGCACAGAGCACACCCTTAGCTGCACACACTCACAGTCCTGCAGAGTGTACACACTTTACTTAGCTACACACACTCACAACCCTGTACAGTGTACACCCTTAGCTACACACACTCACAGCCCTGTACAGTGTACACCCTTAGCTACACACACTCACAGCCCTGCACAGTGAACACCCTTAGATACACACTCACAGGCCTGCACGTGACAGTGCACACCCTTAGCTACACACACTCACAGCCACAATGCGCACTCCTAGCTACATACTCAGTCCTAGCGGCTACACGACACTCACAGCCCTGCACAGTACACACTCCTAGCTACACACTCAGTCCTAGCTATACACTCAAAATCCTACACAATAAACACTCCTAGCTACACACTGGCTCGCAACCTTACACAGTACACACTCAGTCGTAGCTACACACTCACAACTGTGCACAGTACACACTCAGTCCTAGCTACACACTCACAACCCTGCACAGTACACACTCCTAGCTACACACTCAGTCCTAGCTATACACTCAAAATCCTACACAATAAACACTCCTAGCTACACACTGGCTCGCAACCTTACACAGTACACACTCAGTCGTAGCTACACACTCACAACTGTGCACAGTACACACTCAGTCCTAGCTACACACTCACAACCCTGCACAGTACACACTCCTAGCTACACACTCAGTCCTAGCTATACACTCAAAATCCTACACAATAAACACTCCTAGCTACACACTGGCTCGCAACCTTACACAGTACACACTCAGTCGTAGCTACACACTCACAACTGTGCACAGTACACACTCAGCCCTAGCTACACACTCACAACCCTGCACAGTACACACTCCTAGCTACACACACAACCCTGCACAGAACACACTCAGTCATAGCTACACGCTCACAACCCTGCACAGTACACATTCTTAGCTACACACTCACAACCCTGCACAGTACACACTCCTACCTACATACTCATAACCCTGCACGATACACACTCCTAGCTACACACTCACAACCGTACACAGTACACACTCCTAGCCACACACTCATAACCCGACACAGTACACACTCCTAGCTACACACTCGATCACAACCCTGCACAGTACATATTCTTAGCTACACACTCACAACCCTGCACAGTACACACTCCTAGCTACACACTCACAACCCTGCACAGTGCACACTCCTAGCTACACACTCATAACCCTGCACAGTACACATTCCTAGCTACACACTCATAACCCTGCACAGTACACACTCCTAGCTACACACTCATAACCCTGGACAGTACACACTCAGTCCTAGCTACACTCACAACCCCGAACAGTACACACTCCAAGCTACACACTCACAACCTTACACAGTACACACTCAATCCTAGCTACACACTGACAACCCTGCACAGTACACACTCAGTCCTAGCTAATCACTCACAACCCCGATCGCTACACACTCCTAGTTACACACACAACCCTGCACAGTACACACTCCCAGCTACACACTCAGTACACACTCATAACCATGCACAATGCACACTCCTCGCTACACACTCGGTCCTAGCTACACACTCACAACCCTACACAGTACCCGCTCCAAGCTACACACTCACAACCCTGCACAGGGCAAGCTCTGTCCACACACACACACACACACAAACACACACGCACGCACGCACGCACGCACGCACGCACGCACACACACACACACACACACACACACACACACACACACACACTCACACACACACAAAACCACCACCACCACCAACAACGACAAAAGAGGGCATACCGGAAGTGATGACCCAGATAAACGGCATCGTCGGGCGAGAACTGGGACAACATGAGGCGTAGGTTCTCCACAATGAGGTACACGTCGTCGTCGGCTTTGACGAACCAGTCGTAGTGGTCCAGCTCATGCGTGTACAGGTGGTTCAAAGCCGCGAACGTCTTGGCCGTCAGGTGCTCTCGTCCTTCCGGCACTGGAGCCGATCAATCAATCAATCAACAATCAAATCAATAATCAATCAATCAACCAACAATCAATCAATCCGTCAACAATCAATCAACAAACGACCAATGAATCAACAATCAACGAACAATCAAATCAATCATCAATAAATCCGTCAACAATCAATCAACAAACAACCAATCAACAACAATCAAATCAATCATCAATAAATCCGTCAACAATCAATCAACCATCAATCAATCACTCAATCCGTCTACAATCAATCAATCAACAATCAACACACAAGGGAGGCAATTAGCGCTCGAAATACGTAACACAAATGCAACAACGACGACTGGCGTTGCCTACGGTAACTCTCACCTGGCATGCGTGTAAATATACAAGGTACATAAACTCCACCAGAGGTACAGCCTCAATCAGTCGTCAAACAATCAATCAATCGAAAAACGGCAAGGGAGTTAATCAGTGTTCGAATGACGTCACACAAACCCAACAACCAAGACCGGAGTCGCCTACGTTGACTCTCACCCGGATGCAAGGCGAGTGAATACAAGGTACGTGAACTCTACCAGAAGTACATGCTCCACAACGAGGATGCCCAAATCAGTCAGTCGGCCAGTCAAATACCAATTAGTCGGTCAATCAGTCAATCAGTCAGGTCAGTTCAGTTCAAGATGGTATCTATACGCTCGGGGAAAACCCCAAGAATTATGCGCTCCATGCCGACTCTCAGAACTTTTCCCAACGTTGCCTTTGCGTCCTAATCAATCGGTCACTCGGTCAAATCTATGAGTTTGTCCGGCAAATTAATCAGTTACTCTGTCAAATCTATGAGTTTGTCCGCCAAATCAATCAGTTACTCTATCAAATCAATTATTTGTCCGCCTAAACAATCAGTTACTCTGTCAATCAATGAGTTTGTCCGCCAAATCAATCAGTTACTCTGTCAAATCAATTATTTGTCCGCCAAATCAATCAGTTACTCTGTCAAATCAATTATTTGTCCGCCAATTCAATCAGTTAATCTGTTAAATCAACGAGTTTGTCCGCCAAATCAGTCAGTTACTCCATCAAATCTATGAGTTTGTCCGGCAAATTAATCAGTTACTCTGTCAAATCAATGAGTTTGTCCGCTAAATCAAACAGTTACTCTGTCAAATCTATGAGTTTGTCCGCCAAATCAATCAGTTACTCTGTCAAATCAATTATTTGTCCGCCAAATCAATCAGTTACTCTGTC
>JABMCL010002576.1:377500-380000 GCA_018857735.1 Alviniconcha marisindica
GTAAGTAAGTAAGTAAACATAGGTGCTTAACGTCCACAGAAACCATAAGGCTTATTAGGGACGGGGAGATGTGGGGGTGGGAGGGGGGGAAGGGGGGTATGGCGGTGGGGGGAGAGGGAGATTATATACCTATCGCTACACTGTCACCACCGGAATGACTCCTGCATTAAGATGGGCAGCGACGAGAGCCATTTTAATGTTTCATTAATCGTGAGGGACAAAGTCACAAGACAGTGTCCACAAACCACAACGTTTGAAGCGAAAGGAGAACCGAAGCAGCTTCGAACCGAGGTCCTTCTGCTTACCAGCCTAACGCCTTACCGCTAGGCCATACCGGCTCACTGTGTCTGTGATCTAAGCTCATGCGTTCTTATATGACCCGATTGACAGATATTTAGTGTCTGTGATCTAAGCCCATGCGTTCTTATATGACCTGGTTGACAGATATTCAATGTCTGTGATCTATGCCCATGCATTCTTATATGACCTGGTTGACAGATATTCAGTGTCTGTGATCTAATCCCATGCATTCTTATATGACCTGGTTGACAGATATTCAGTGTCTGTGATCTAATCCCATGCATTCTTATATGACCTGGTTGACAGATATTCACTGTCTGTGATCTGTGCCCAAGCATTCTTATATGACCGGATCGACAGATCTAAACCCATGCATTCTCTTCCAATCCCAAGACGGGCTTTAGATCTGTGAACCAGGTCATAGAATACATAAGTACTGACCATCAGAATTAACTATCATTTGATTCCTCATTTTTCCTCATTCCGCCCCCTCCCCCCTCCACCTCCAGCTTCAAGGATGTTTATTCCTTTAACTCCTTGTGACGTATTGAGGATCATAAAACAAACAAAAAAAGAACAACAACAACAAAACAAAGCAGTAAACAATCAAAATTAACAATGCGGTAAAAAGTTTACAACACGAGTGAAAATACAGAAGAACAAGAAATTTAGCCTAGATATATACTTATCACAAGTAAGTAACTTGGTGTTTTACGTCCAGTCAACCATTACGGTTATATCAGGGCGAACTTATCACAGAAAAATAATAGGGTTTACACATGTTAGAATAAAATTATGAATAACAATTTAATTCACCATATACTTCTGGGGGGTTGGAGGGGGGGGGGGTCGTCGTTTATGATTTTAAGTGATTTTAGCTTCTTTCACGAATGTTGCCAAAGCTAAAAATTCATATGTTTTTTCTTTGTAGATGACATAAATATACCCCCCCCCCCCCCCTCATAACAATAATAATTAAAAATAATAATAAAGAGAAGAAGAAAAAAAGAAAGAAAATAAAAATCGGAAGGCGGTTGAAGAACTTTCCAGAACAAATTTTGTACGATGATCATTACAATTATGTAGAGCGTTCGAAATGAAACTGAAATTCGTCTCCAACAACAGGTAAGTTACACTTCATACATATTCTGTTTTCTCTTGCTAAATTTCGTTGACGGCCTACTTCAGCTGGAAGTCTATGATATGATTACTAGAGCGACATTTAGTAAGGACAAGAACATACAGTCCAGAGGAGTTGATGGCCGAGATTTATCGATCTATCACTGTGGTGGATAAGTGGTCTTCCTTCCTTCCTTTCTTTCTATTCCATTTATCATTCTAGATCCAAAATTCGCATAATTTCTGTTTGAGCACCGCCAGCCTTATTCAACGGAGTGTTAACTCACTCTAGATCTGGAGAATGGGTTCTCGAAAAAGAAGGAAAAAACAAACAAAAGAAACAACAACAACAAAAACGAAGATGACGATAATATGTTTACCTTCGGATTCAGAACGGAAAAAATGTTGATTTTTTAAATTTATTTTTATTTAATTTCTCTCACGCATCACCGCACAGTGACTGAAGGACATAGCACAGATCTATAGGCTTATTACTGTGACATTTCGGCAAAGGTGGAGGTCACTCCAGCCAACCCCCTTCCCCGCCTTCTCTCCCTTTGGAATCTACTGCTTGGTCGGGAAATGGCTCTCGCACACAGACGTTGAATAATTCAATGCCTGTGATCCCACAAAGCCGCAGTGATCTACGCCTCGATCTGACAGCCAAATAATCGATTGAAAAGACCGTTCTAGCGACGATTACTTCTGTATTTATTTATTTCACTGGGAGTGTTGCTCTCCATCGAAACAGCTTCGAACGAAACCGAGGCTCGTTAGTGAAGGGAGCGTAGCGAAGGGAGTGAACAGCACCATAAACTAGTACTCCATAATTCTAGTAATTAAAACCGATTATTTGGCTGCCAGATCGAAGCGTAGATCATTGTAGGATTGTGAGATTCAGTTTGCGACTGTGAGTCGGCCGACCCTGCATTTTTGACACAAATGAAGCAGGGGAGAAGGGGGGTGGGGTCGGATGGGGGGTGGCGTCATCTCCATTTTTGCTCATTGTTCTAGATCTATCTCCAGTTTGAAACATTTCCAGATGACACTGCCTGGAATGTATTTACAAAGACTTACCATT
>JABMCL010002576.1:385000-422129 GCA_018857735.1 Alviniconcha marisindica
CAAAGCGGCGCTCACATGATACGTGATTAACCTAAACCTAGTATTCTATGCACACGAAGAGCACAGGGCCATGTTGCTTTACGTCCACAGAAGCGAGATGGCTTATTAGGGACGGGGACAGGGGGGTGGGGGGGGGGGGGGGGGGGGGGGACGAAAGAGTGAGGGCTCGACCGCGGATACCGCCCGAAAAAGACCGGAGACCGGCCGCCAGAACAATGGAAGTGTTAAGGCGGTGTCCCCTCGCCATTGCCCAGCGACTAGTGCACCGCGCAATTGCTGTTTCAACCGCCGTGCTGGGCAGAGTCACGAGGACGGTGTCCGTTGCACTGCTGTTGAGGAACAACTGAAGCGAAAGAAGTCCAACTCTCGCAGCCCAGCTCCACCTCCCTACTCATGATCTCTTCTGGGCTAACTTGAAGGTCCAGCCCCACCTCCCTGCTCATGATCTCTTCTGGGCTAACTTGAAGGTCCAGCTCCACCTCCCTCCACCTGATCTCTTCTGGGCTAACTTGAAGGTCCAGCTCCACCTCCCTCCTCTTGATCTCTTGATCTTTTGATCTCGCCTGGAACCTTGACGAAGAGCACAGTCCTACTATTGCAATTTATATAATTTAGTATATGAAGCAACACACACACACACACACACACACACACACACACACACACACACACACCACACACACACACACACACACACACACACACACATACACACACACACGCACGCACGCACGCATGTCAGGGGGATACAAATCAAAATCCGGCACAGTTTTACTTACCGGTAGAAGTTATAATTGGGATTTCTCAGGGAAGAAATCAAAATTGCAATCTCTGGCGGTAGGATCTTACATCATGCCAGTACAGATCACAATACTGATTAATAATAATAATAGTAATAAATAATAATAATAATAATGAAAGGGGTTTCTGGAGAGCCCATCTACCGCACAAGGTGGGAGCGCAGGGCGCTTTACAACAACACTAACAAAACAGAGAAGAGAGAGAGAGAAGAGAGAGAGAGAGAGAGAGAGAGAGAGAGAGAGAGAGAGATTGATTGATTGATTGAACTTTATTTCTCAACGGTGAAGATATTAGCACAAAGGCCGACTCACATATCTGCCGTTGCTACAGTACTACAGAGAGAGAGAGAGAGAGAGAGAGAGAGAGAGAGAGAGAGAGAGAGAGAGAGAGAGAGAGAGAGAGAGAGAGACGAACACACACACACACACACACACACACACACACACACACACACACACACGTCGGACGGAGGAATAGGCACGACTGTGAAAAAGACAGTTTAGAAATAGTTATTGAACAGGTGTTTCTTGAGGGCGGCTTATATCGGCAAAAAATCGCAATTAGGATCATCATTGAAATGGAGTCTTCTTCTTCTTTTTTTTTTGCTGGTAAAATTTAGAATCTGACCGGCTGAAATCATTGCATGAAAAAAGAAGCAAGAACGGACGAACGAATGGTTTATCGAACTAGGCAATTATGCTCGTTTCAGATTTGGAGGTGGGGAGTGAAGGTAGTGCATGCATGGATACGCATAATCCATATCTATCCTTACTCATATTATCAACTTCCCAACTCTCTCTCTCTCTTTTTTTTTGCTGGGTTTGTATGCTGCGAAGTTTTAGACAGCAATAGTTTTTTTGTTTGCTTTTTTCTTAAGATGTGTTTTAGTTTGCCGCAAATATTTGTATTCTTGTTTTGCGTTTTAGTGAGCCGCAGATATTTGTATTCTTGATTTGTGTTTTAGTTTGCCGCAAATATTTGTATTCTTGCTTTGTGTTTTAGTTTGCCGCAAATATTTGTATTCTTGTTTCGTGTTTTAGTTTGCCGAAAATATTTGTATTCTTGCTTTGTGTTTTAGTTTGCCACAAATATTTGTATTCTTGTTTCGTATTTTAGTTTGCCGCAAATATTTATATTCTTGTTTCGTGTTTCAGTTTGCCGCAAATATTCGTATTCTTGTTTCGTATTTTAGTTTGCCGCAAATATTTGTATTCTTGTTTTGCGTTTTAGTTTGCCGCAAATACTTGTATTCTTGTTTCGTATTTTAGTTTGCCGCAGATATTTATATTCTTGTTTCATGTTTCAGTTTGCCGCAAATATTCGTATTCTTGTTTCGTATTTTAGTTTGCCGCAAATATTTGTATTCTTGTTTTGCGTTTTAGTTTGCCGCAAATACTTGTATTCTTGTTTCGTGTTTTAGTTTGCCGCAAACATTTGTATTCTTGTTTTGTGTTTCAGTTTGCCGCAAATATTTGTATTCTTGTTTTGCGTTTTAGTTTGCCGCAAATATTTGTATTCTTGTTTGACGTATTGAGTGTTTCTATGTTTTTCATCAGGGAAAGATGTGGGGGAGAAAGAAAAAAAGAAGAAGCGGACTTGTGCTTAAATCTTTATCCTTGTGTAATAGTATTATCTTCTCTTCTCTCTTTCTGAAGATGGGTGTCTTGATAATCTCTACTAGCAAAGCAACGGGTGATCGTTCCTGCTGAACACCCGTTGCTATGCTAGTAGGAATTAATCCGTTCCTGCTGAACACCCGTTGCTATACTGGTAGGAATTAATCCGTTCCTGCTGAACACCCCTTGCTATGCTAGTAGGAATTAATCCGTTCCTGCTGAACACCCCTTGCTATGCTGGTAGGAATTAATCCGTTCCTGCTGAACACCCTTTGCTATACTGGTAGGTATTAATCCGTTCCTGCTGAACACCCCTTGCTATGCTAGTAGGAATTAATCCGTTCCTGCTGAACACCCTTTGCTATACTGGTAGGTATTAATCCGTTCCTGCTGAACACCCCTTGCTATGCTAGTAGGAATTAATCCGTTCCTGCTGAACACCCCTTGCTATGCTAGTAGGAATTAATCCGTTCCTGCTGAACACCCCTTGCTATACTGGTAGGAATTAATCCGTTCCTGCTGAACACCCCTTGCTATGCTAGTAGGAATTAATCCGTTCTTGCTGAACACCCCTTGCTATGCTAGTAGGAATTAATCCGTTCCTGCTGAACACCCCTTGCTATGCTGGTAGGAATTAATCCGTTCCTGCTGAACACCCCTTGCTATGCTGGTAGGAATTAATCCGTTCCTGCTGAACACCCCTTGCTATGCTAGTAGGAATTAATCCGTTCCTGCTGAACACCCGTTGCTATGCTAGTAGGAATTAATCCGTTCCTGCTGAACACCCGTTGCTATGCTAGTAGGAATTAATCCGTTCCTGCTGAACACCCTTTGCTATACTGGTAGGTATTAATCCGTTCCTGCTGAACACCCCTTGCTATACTGGTAGGTATTAATCCGTTCCTGCTGAACACCCCTTGCTATGCTGGTAGGAATTAATCCGTTCCTGCTGAACACCCCTTGCTATGCTAGGGAGGAATTAATCCGTTCCTGCTGAACACCCCTTGCTATGCTGGTAGGAATTAATCCGTTCCTGCTGAACACCCCTTGCTATGCTGGTAGGAATTAATCCGTTCCTGCTGAACACCCCTTGCTATGCTGGTAGGAATTAATCCGTTCCTGCTGAACACCCCTTGCTATGCTGGTAGGAATTAATCCGTTCCTGCTGAACACCCCTTGCTATGCTAGTAGGAATTAATCCGTTCCTGCTGAACACCCCTTGCTATGCTAGTAGGAATTAATCCGTTCCTTTCTGAACACCCCTTGCTATGCTAGTAGGAATTAATCCGTTCCTGCTGAACACCCGTTGCTATGCTAGTAGGAATTAATCCGTTCCTGCTGAACACCCCTTGCTATACTGGCAGGAATTAATCCGTTCTTGCTGAACACCCCTTGCTATGCTGGTAGGAATTGATCCGTTCTTGCTGAACGCCGAACTACAACGTGTGTATTGTCCTGCGGGACGTCTTTTGCTGTACCTTTTCGGCCTTATTTGTCTTGGCTTTTCCAGTGGTTCAGGCATTCGTCTTCTCTCTTAAGTCAAAACTGAAAACCTATCTTTTGTCCTCTGCATACTGATCTGTCGTTTTACCAATCCATCACCAGTAATGCATGTATTTGTAGTGTGTGTGTGTGTGTGTGTGTGTGTGTGTTGTGTGTGTGTGTGTGTGGTGCGTGTGTGTGGTTTGCGTGTCGTAGTATGTGTGCGTGTGTGTGCGTGCGTGTCGTAGTGTGTGTGTGCGTGCGTGTCGTAGTGTGTGTGTATGTGTGTTTAACTGGACTAGCATTAACACGATCGACTCCATGACGGGTCACGCCGTGTGACTCATTGGCGACTGAAACAGGAAAAAACCCGACATCGTTTTTTGTTACTGGGTTTGTCCCACCCGGACATCCGTTATCAACTTGTCTGCACCCTTCACCTGTAGTCAACACGTCTGCACCCTTCACCTTTAGTCAACACGTCTGCACCCTTCACCTGTGGTCAACACGTCAGCACCCTTCACCTGTAGTTAACACGTCTGCACCCTTCACCTGTGGTCGACACGTCTGCACCCTTCACCTGTGGTCAACACGTCTGCACGCTTCACCTGTGGTCAACACGTCTGCACCCTTCACCTGTGGTCAACACGTCTGCACGCTTCACTTGTGGTCAACACGTCTGCACCCTTCACCTGTAGTCAACACGTCTGCACCCTTCATCTGTGGTCAACACGTCTGCACCCTTCACCTGTAGTCAACACCCTTCACCTGTGGTCAACACGTCTGCACCCTTCACCTGTAGTCAACACGTCTGCACCCTTCACCTGTAGTCAACACGTCTGCACCCTTCACCTGTAAACACGTCTGCACCCTTCACCTGTGGTCAACACGTCTGCAACCTTCACCTGTACTGCATGGTTTCCAGGGACTTGGACAAGAGCCAAAATTAATAACTGAGGACCTTATAATGACTTGTAAGGACCAATATTAGATTTTGTAAGGACCATCGCAACAGCAAGGAACATACAAAAAAATAAGCTAAGTTTCGCATGCCACGCATCGAGCGTAGTGTTTGTCCAGCTTGTCTTTTAGAACCCAATCCTGGTATGCACTGACCTTTAGCCAGCGGTCTTGGAACGAACATTTTCTCGGCGTCTTTGCCGTTAGCTCAGGTTCGAATTTTGCTACCAAATGGCTGACCCGGAAGTCATAGCGCGTAATCTTGCGACAGCGGCGTGATTTCGGCTGCACGTGATCTAAATGATCATGGAGGAAGGCATCGTCAGCTTCAGGCATCATCTCAACCTATGTCCGAACCGCGATTTCGAAATTCAGTCAATCAAATATGTGAAACCATCCAGTGTCGCTGACATTTTTAGTATTAGCTAGACTTGTAAGGGCCGTGATGCAAATATAAAGACTTGTAAGGCCTTACGTGGCCAATTCAATTTGTAAGTACTTGTAAGCACATGCCGTAAGGATACTGGGAAACTTGTGTAGTCAACACGTCTGCACCCTTCTCTTGTAGTCAACACCAGAAAAGAAAAAGAAAAAACCGGTTTCTCTTGATGTGTAACACACACAACAGACACACATTGTTGGGTTATTTCAGTGTTTATTGTTTTTAAAAATCCAAGCTTTTGATTATGAAGAAAAAATCACAATAAAATATATACACTCTTTATAATCGTTAAAGGCAAAAAATTAAATGGGCACTAAACTGATATGTCAATGATATTTGATATGTATGTACCGATAATTTACGATGTAAAATCTTCTCAAGGAAAGGTCCACACGAAATTGATATGTTTTACACTGAGAGTTCTTTCCCTTAACAAATGTAAACGTAGCATGGTAAAACTATAGTAGCATGCATTCTAAGTTTGGAGGGGGGGGGGGGGGGGGGGGGGGGGGGGGGACTGGCGAATATTAACATGTGTGAATCTCGCGAGAATCAGCACAACTTTCAACATAGACATGACACAAAATTGTGATTTTTAACGTCAAACCATGGTGGTTATATCAGGGCGATAAAATGTGTGGCCTCTAAAAACATAGCTATAAAACGAAATGCTAGAATCTGGTCTAAAATATTGTGGTTCCATGACCGACTTATTGCCACCATTTTTATCCTTATGCAATATACGTCCAGATCTCACACATTAGACATAAGCACCATCAAAAGAAATGAAAGTCGCCTTGTTAATACAATGTTTTCAAGTACGATTGGACACATCACTTACATACAACTAATTTGCGAGACTGAAAACGGCTTAAAAATTAAGCATGTCTCCTACAAGAATTGGAGAGAGAAAAAAAAACCTAACAACTTATTACTGTGATAAGGGGAAGAAAAAAAACTAAAACACAACAACAGAACCTCGTAAATCATTTTTGAACAACCCAAAATATTACTGCTCCTTTGTATGTACTAATATTTCACCACAGCTGAAGCCATGAGGTGATCAGAAATGTTATTAACAGTTAGTTCTTTGAAGGCCTCTGCAACCATGCATGTACGATAATATACTATCAGAGCCAAACAAACGTGACCCAATCCCAAGTCACAGTTCTGATTCGCTGATAAACTGCATGCCATTTGATACTTCAAGAGGACTGGAAAGAAAAACGAAGTAGAATGAATCAAGACGGCCGACGCTGGCCATTTTCGGCAGCAGGCAGAGTAGTGCGAGGCTATGTTCTGACTGGCCCCAGAATTAAAAGAGAGAAGCTCTGTGTGCTCTCAGTAGATGGGGATCTTAATTTCTGCATCTGCAGTGCCCATTCACAGGGAGATGATCTAAAGACCATGTATGATGAATGGCAGCCAACGGAATCAGTTGGAATACTTTGCAGGATATTATAAAGTTTGATCCGCATTAATCAAATTAAAAGTTAAGGGTAGTATACAATTTTAAACACTCTATCTACATACAAATGGCAGGGACGTTGCTGTAGATTATTGTATTTGTTTTTGTTGTTGTTGATTTGAAATGACAGGGAGGTAGGTGGGGACTGGGTGGTTGGGAGGGGGTGGGTGGTGGTTGAGAAAGATGGGGAGTATGTGTGAAGCAGGCAAAGATATTTATATATATATATATATATATTTTACATCAGAATAAATCACTCCTTCATTTGTGCTTCTAAAACTAACGCCAAAGGCAACTAAAGGCATTATCTAGGTATCATTTTACACATAATGAGAATCAACACTGCAGTATGCTGGCTACACTTGAACTTTTCAAGCTACGCTAACCCAGAGGCAAAAATACAAATGCATGCTAATCAGCATTTCTATCAAAAAGCAGAGCAACTATCTCATTAGTCCGGAGAAACACATCTTACCCCCACCCCCACCCCACCCCCCAAAGCCAAACACACACACACACACACAAAATCCCACTAGTTTCACTCAGACAAACAACAAAATCAAAAAACAAAAACAAAAACAAAATCCATCACCAAATAAACCAAGACACTGCTTTAGTTGAAGAAACCCATGTTATAAAAGGAACCCTGCAAGGAATGAGCAGATCGAACAACTGTGATCAGAACATAACGAAGAATCACACTATGACACAATCTGAAACAACTGCCCTACAAATCGACAGTGTTTAACCCAACACAAGAGTAACTGTGACTACGGTATGTACAGCTGTTCTGGTGACCGGCAAATTGCACTTTGAAGTAGCTGTGAAATGACCCTGACCGGGGCGAAGGATACTTTTGGAGGTCACGGTATCCATTTCCACGTGGCCTGTTGTTGGAAGCGACGAGTTTTAAGCATGGTGCGTGCATTCCATACCATTTGGAGAAGTGCTGTCGACATTCAGGGGGGGGGGGGGGGGGGGGGGGGGAAGGAAGACTGGTTAGTGAAACCAGCCCGTTTAAGAGTAAGGAATTCATTGGAGGAGTGGGGTGGGGTGGGGTGGGGTTTTGACTGATTGATGATCACTTATACAGCGCTATTCTCCGCTCTCTTGGGCAGACTCATTGCGCTCGCATGTGGTTCTACGCGAGTGACTAGCTTTTTATAGCGCGTTTTTTGAATATCCGCCGAAGTGGTGTGGTGTACTTACAGCGCTGGCATGGCTGGTGCCACATGAAACTGCAGCCGTCTCGGCGCAAGTTCTGTGTACACCGTACAGCCATGCACCATGTCACTTCATGCAAAGCCACATACGTAAGGTGTATGCGTGTTTAGCTGTAACCTGCCACCTGCACTTTTGGCAGAATGACCGGATCTTTTACGTGCTACTGCGGTAACACGGGGTGGAACGGATACCGAAATAAGAGTCAGCACAGAAAGTCGACCCTGGAGAAGAAAATTCTCCCGCCGCTCCTGCAGGGATTCGAACCCGCGACCTTTCAATCACGAGTCCGGCGCTCTAACCACTGAGCTATTCCCGCCCCTGGGGGGGGGGGGGGGGGGGGGGGGGGGGGGGTTGGGGTTGCACAATGTCTACCTTGCAGACCATATAGCAGGGCATTTTTTAGGTAACAGAGGTTGAGCCACCTGATACCAAAATTAATGCATCTTCAGTGCTTTACGAGTCCTGGTGTATCAGATGTGTGTGTGTGTGTGTGCGTGCGTGCGTATAATGCTTACTATCCAGTCACCAGAAAATAATGTGTCTCAATCAACACCAGCACACGGGTGTTTAATGTTTCGCTAGCCACAACCCGATTATTGCATGGCAACTAACTCGTGGCAAAGCCGAGTAGCAGATATTTTTTTTGCTCAGTACCACTGTATTCTATTTCCGACCAGTCCTGCTATTTACATCGTCGTGCTGCTACGCAGACGTGCTAAGAGAGCCCAGCCTGTCCCTAATTACAAAGCAAGTCACGGGTCAAGAAGGTGGTAGCAAAGTAGCTGTGTAGCGTCACACAACACCGATTGTTGAGCGACTGCAATGGAGGGAATTGTTTAGAATTTAAAAACAAACAAAAACACTCAACTTTACAAATACACTTTAAAAAAAAGACCACCTCTACAAACACACACAATTTTTTTTCTCTCTCTCTTTCACACACAGACCCCCCCCCCCCCCCCCCACCACATACACACACACTCAGTCTGATATTAGTTTTGGTCACAGCAGTAGTATGTCTCATTGCAAGTGTCCTTAACGTTTGTCCAGTTGTCTTAACGTTTGTCCAGTTGTCTTCACGAACACACACACACATACACACACACACACACATAAACACACACACACACACACACACGAACACACACACACACACACACACACACACACATACACACACGAACACACAAACACACACACACACACGAACACACACACACACACACGTAAACACACACACACACACGAACACACACACACATACACACACACTCTCTCTCTCACACACACACACACACACACACACCACAAAAATGACAGCCATTCAACACTAATCATTACAGTTCAATTTTCCCACTGACATAATTACTACATGCAGTGCACGCACACCACACCAACACAACTAGCAGGATCATGAAAACAGGTATACCTGCTCTACACAGACACAGTGAACCCTCTTGGAAACAAAAGTGAAATGGAACATCAAAAATATATCTAATATTAGCTTATGCCCCCCTCACCCCACCAAAAAAAACAACAACAAAAAAACATTGGGGAAAGAAAAAATTAATATATATATATATACACAAAGGTATTTTATGCGAACAAGTTCACAGAACCTTGTCTGGGGCCAGACCCAGAATTCCTTGGGGGGACAATTTAACTGTCCGATCTCAGACCACAAGCAAAAGTTTTATCTCACTCGCTTGATCTCAGACCAAAAGCAAAAGTCTTATTTCACTTTTTGATCTCAGATTTAAAAAAATATATAAAAGAAGAAACTCGCCAGAAAAATACACCAGAAAGAGAAAGTGGCCAAGTATCCATCCGACCCACTTCGAAAGGCAGGGTCTCATTTGTATTTTGCTGTGGGCGTTAACTAACTATTTTTGCTGATAGTTTAACTAAGTATACAATGCACACTGACGCACAGCACAGCATGCATACCAATCACAATCAGAGGGCATGGAGTGGGAGGGGGTGAGATACATAATTGGGTTTTTTTAATGCCCAATCATGCAGGGGTGGGTGGGTGGGTGGGTGAATACATAATTGGGTTTTTTAATGACCCAATTAATCATGGTGTTGAGGTGTGGTGGTTGCTGTATTTGAATAAAGAATACAACCACTATAAAATATATCAAATCCAGTGCTTTGAGTTTAAAAAATCTGTTCAAAACTATGGAGGTAAAACTTTCTGTAACTATAAAATCCATAAAATCCAGGGCTTTAATTTAAACAATCTGTTGAAAACTGGGGGAATAAAACTTTCCTGTAAAATATGTAAAATCCAGGGCTTTAACTTAAACAATCTGTTAAAAACTGTGGATGTATGACTTTCCTTTTCTGTGGATGCGCACAAAAGATGTGCTGGTACGTACACATAGTTATAATTAAGCCTAACGCTAACTGGAACTTAACTTTTTTTTCAATCAAAAAATCTATGCCAAGGTTGACTGGCAGTGTTCCAAAACAAGACCCAAACACAGAAAACAGTTAAAAAGAACACTAATTTTAATAGGACAATACAACTCGTGCCAATTTTCCAGGGTAAACCCCTTTAACAAAACAACAGCTGAATGATAGTCAATGAAAATACGCTCCAGGCATTCCACAATCTGTAATTGAACAAGTATAATATTTTCATTATCATTGTTCAACTGTTGCTTTGAAAAGGGTGCTTACACTGAAAACATGCAAGCATTTTGTACTGTCCCATTAAAATCAGTGTTCTCTATTTAACCGTTCACGCATCTGGATCTGTAATTGAATTAATCAGTTAACACCAGTAATGTACACTGCAGAATTGGTATTAATCTCAAGGCTATAAAAATGTCTGAAACGAATTCACAGGTATATCTGATTACACTCTTTCAACAAATATTATTAAAAATGAATATATATCTATATATATCTGTATATATGTATATAAACCCATTTTAAGTTGCCTTTGTTTTTCTGTGTAAAAACAGCACTCTAGTGTGAGTCATTTGTCAAGAAAACACTCAGAAATTTATCCGATAAAAAAAAAATGTACGGAATACATCGAGCAACAAACCAGGCAACAGGATTACAGGTTGCCTTAGTCTCAATGATTAAAAAGCTTATTTATCAGTTAATTTTTTTGCAAAAAAACTAGTTCTTTAGAAAAATACAACGCGCGCAATTAAGCAACTTGGTGTTTTAGGCCCATTCAACCAGAATATAACACAAGAAGTGGACAAAACAATACATTTGTCCCAGATGAAATATACAAAGAGTTTTTGTGTAACATATTTTCCAATGTACAACACTTTGCAACGCAGATTTGTATATTTGTCATGGCAACAAGAATATGTTAGTAATTAATCAGAACAGTATAATGACATAACAGGAAAAAAGAAGAGAACAGGAAATAGTTCTTGGATTAACTAAATAAGACAGCAGCAAAAAAGACAAGATGAGAAAGAGAATCATTGGAGATAATACGAATAATAGTAATACGACAATAGCCAAAGTCATCACGATATTAATCATCAAAAATATTTACAAAATGGCATATGTTCGACTGGAAATTTGACATTTTTTTTTAGTCACAATCACATTTTTATATATGTTTTAATTTTAATATAAAATCTACAATCCATCGAACCACACACTCATTTCACGGAAGTATTTTCAATCAAACAGGATGTCAATGATGACAAAAAACAACTAGAGACCAAATGTTTGGCCATACTATTGATGGTATTTTACAAAGTGTAAAAGGATTATCATGAAGTCTTGAACAGACCGCTGAAGCACATCTTCAAAAAATTATTCAAGTTTGCTAATAAGCACTGACTGAATCAAGCTCAAGATATATAATGAATCTGTAACACTCAAATAATTTTAACGGGCACTTTTCGTGTAATAAAAGAACGGCTCCCACAAACAACAACGAGAGGTCACGGCCAATTACGCAGTTCATGATTTTGCTTTGCCCGACATTGAAATGCACAATTTTATTCCGTCAGCAGTTGAGGTTCATACAAAATTTCTGCAAACTACGAACAAGCGTAACTTGGTTATAAACCATTCGCGCACTCCCATCAGACATCAGAGCCGGAAATACTTATTAGCTTTGCTGGAAATTCACAAATACGACACCCCCAAATTGCCCCAGAAAGTGCTCAAACACAATTCTGTCCATTTCTCTCTTGTCAACAATGACACCGTCCTCTCCTCAGTTCCCAGCATTCCGTCTACTGATGGAAATATTCAGGTCTGACGCACACGGACACGCACCCAAGCTCATCCATTCTGATTAAATACAACAGGAAGCATGGTACACGCATGGGTAAAACAATTCCACCAAAAAATTTTTCTCAAAAACGAACTCGCCGTGGATTCCATGGGACAGTAACAGGAGGGAAAAAATTAAGCGGAAGGGACTAAATAATACAGTACGGCTCCAAGTTCAAGAAGACCCTCAGACAAATGGTACACAGAATCCAGTCAGAAAGTGCGACTACTCTGCTGCCATTTTGAACAGTTTAACCCCTTTCCTGCCAAAGAATCCGTTCGGCAGCTTCCGATTCCTTCAGAGAACTGCCTCGAAGGGAGGCTTAGCGAGCCCAGAAGTGTTCGTCTGGAGATGCCTGCTCCGAAACGAGCATGCGCAAAAAGTCTGACTTCAAACAGGATGTCATCTTGTCAAATACGAAACACTTTTGGGCATCCAAATGCATAGCATAAATGGTTCCAAAGAACGCTACTCATTAGGCCAAAACAAAACTCGTGAATTTTGGGGGTCAACCCTTTATCAAGCTACAAAATGGCACTTAAACAACAGTTTAACCATCCAAAAAAAAAAACAAAAAAAAAGACGTTTAGAACTCGGACACTTATCTGCTTTGGGCTGAGCTATGTCGATTCTTCCAAGCACTAGAGAAAACAACGCAGCTCGACTGGAAGCGGATGAGAGTCCTAGCGCTACATCTCATTTTTCACCGTTCAACTGTTGTTAAAGTGTCGTTTTGTAGCTTCATAAAGGGGAATTACCACACAAAAAGTTGCAGGTTGCGTTTCGTTGTAATAAACAGCATTCTTTTGAACCTTTCAGGTGTTTGGATCTTCTTCTTTTTTCTTCTTTTTTTTTAGAATGCTAGCAGACACTTTTTTTTTTTCTTTTCTTTTTTCAACTTTTATGTGTTTGGATCTTCTTTTACAATGCTAGCAGTCACTTTTTTCTCTTTTTTTTCTTTCTCTCTCTCTTCCATGATATCGTAAAGGCAGGGAAAGGGTTAACATAAACATCAGCAGCAGAAGGAATTAGTTACAGGCATAGGGAGAGGTTGAGGACGACTATACGGAGCAAGGGTGGATGACTGGGGTGTGGTGTGGGGTGGGGGTAGATTTGCAATGGGGGTGGTAGTGGGGGTGGGGGTAGATTTGCAATGGGGGTGGTAGTGGGGGTGGGGGTAGATTTGCAATGGGGGTGGTAGTGGGGGTGGGGGTAGATTTGCAATGGGGGTGGTAGTGGGGGTAGGGGTGTGGATTTGCAATGGGGTGGTAGTGGGGTGGGGATAGATTTGCAATGGGGTTGGGGTTGGATTTGCATGGGGGTGGGGTTAAGATTTTGGTGGGGGTGGAGTGAGGGCTCTGTATATGTAGTAGTGTTGGATGGGGGCCATATTAGCAACGGTGGTGGTAGTGGGGGTGGGGTTGACAGATTTGCAATGGGGGACGGGGGAAGGGGGGGGGCAGAGGGGGGATATTATTTAGTGAGGGGTGGAGTGAGGGCTCTATATATGTAGTAGTAGTGTTGGGGGGGGGGGGGGGGGCATATTTGCATGGTGGTGGGGTTGAGAGATTTGCAATGGGTGTGGGGGTAATGACGTCTAGCGATGGATTTTGCAAGGGAAGGGCAGGTTCAGAATATCTCCTCTCTTTTTTTTCTCTCCCCCATCTACAATTTTATCCAAAAAATCGTATTATTGTTTGTT
The DNA here is from genome assembly GCA_018857735.1 of Alviniconcha marisindica. Lineage (NCBI taxonomy): Eukaryota > Metazoa > Mollusca > Gastropoda > Provannidae > Alviniconcha > Alviniconcha marisindica. Next base: position 398,960 of record JABMCL010002576.1, read on the forward strand.
TTTGTTTTGTTTTTACTATCAACTGCCTTTTTGTCATCTTCCCCACACTGCTCCATGTGCCTTGAAGTTGAACTGTCTTGTTCGGAGGGGAATCGGCACGTCACTAGCCTCATCATTATATTTATTTATGCCTGGCATTCTCTCTCTCTCTCTCTCTCTCTGTTGCTTTTCCAGGACTGAAAGGGCGCAGCAAGGCGGTTAATAATATTTTCTTCTTCTTTTTCTTTTCTCATCCCATTTGGAACCCAGATTTCCTGGGACCAACTACCACCAAAACAGAAGTAATTTCACGTGTATGTGTGCATGTTATGCTAGAGATAAGACAGTTCCTAGTCATCTGTTAAAGACAAGCTGTGGTCAACACCGGCATGATTATATAAGGCTGGGGGTCAAGGTCAAGACAGTCTTTGGTGTGAAGGGGCTGAGATACGGGATTTAGCCAGACACCCAGTAAACATGCTGGATCCGGTCCGGATCGGCTGGGAAGTGTTGACCAGAAGGGGGCCAAATGATTCTAGCACGCCGGCATGCTTCTGGACCAGATGTGTTTGGCCAAAACCTGACCCGGCCGTCCAGATCGGATCTGTGCTGGTTTTGCACAATATGATCCAGGCCTTCTTTGGAAGAACAGAACCAGATCTGATGCAGGGAGCTGGATCCCGCTCAATTCTGGCTGCATGCTGGCCATACTGGCCATAACTGGCTGTACCCAGAACGCTTCGGAATCAGATCTGGCATGTTTACTGGCCATTAGCATGATCAGATCGCACGTTCTCACTCATGGCCGTTAAGACAGGATGGGATTAACATGCAACATTTACTAAAAAAAATAAAAAAAAAGACTATAGTCTCTATGGCCAGTACAGTTACAGAATAAACATTACGTCTGTGAAGAAAAGCAACAACAAAAAGTCTGACGACTTTCAATCCAAACCATCTTTTGACTGTTTCTGGTTAAAAGATACTTTTTTGTTGTTGTTTTTTGTTTCTGGTTAAAAGATACTATGTTGTTGTTGTTTTTTTGTTTTTTAAAACCTTTTCTACCATTTATTCATCACCTACTCACAAGCTAAGATAGCATGAAACAAAAGAGGATTTGGGGAAACCGTCAACATCTCCAGCAACGACACACAAGGTTAGACAACCTGTAATTTCGACAGAGTCGACAATCCCTCTGCAATGTTACGGATGGTTTCATGAGAATACTCCAGAGCAGGGCATTATCTAATTCTGGCCCAGGTAAACAAATTGCACAAATAATCAACTCGTCTGAGGAAGTCGACTTTTCCGCAAGTCGTTAAAATGTGGTATCAGATGTCTCGGATGATAAACAGAACATGAATGTGGTTTCCGAAAATATGTATTCTGTACCCCAAAACACTTGGACCATCTTCGGGGAAGTCTTATTTCATCTTTGCGTTAAAACGACCGTCCAGACTTTGGCCGCAGAACATTTAAACAATCACCATAATTTGTCATGGCATTTCTCCGGTGAAAGAAAATTTGGGAATAATGAACTGGCAGTGCATGCCAATAGGTGGTTTCTCCCCAACTGAAGTGACAAAAAAACAAAAACAAAAACAATTTCCCCAACAAAACGTGCACCTGACAAATAGCTGCTTAAATTTTTTGTTGAAACTAAGTTAAAGTCCTGCTCCTGTGTTCCCTTTGAATACAAGGCCATCCCCACTGTAGGGGCTCCGCCCGCTTGCCACCTACCCCCCCCCCCCCCCCCCCCCCCCCCGTCACCCTGCTCAGACCACAACACACGGACTATTAGGAGGATTCTATGTGAGGAACTCAACTCGCAGCTCTGAGCTCCGTCTTCATCAATGTTGCTTTATGTCCACATGATACAAGGACTATCAGGACAGGGAGTCCAGGACAGCCACCCTGACTTCTGCACAGTTCCTGAACTCTGCCCCCCCCCCCCCCCCCCCCCTCCGCTAGACCACAAGCACACGGACTATTAGGGATGGGGAGCCTAGGACGGCCACCTCAACTTTCCCGCAGCTCCTGAGCTCCGTCTTTCCCCGATTCAATGTTGCTTTATGTCCACAGCGACTACAAGGACTATCAGGGACAGGGGAGTCCAGGACAGCCACCCTGACTTCTGCACAGTTCCTGAACTCTGCCCCCCCCCCCCCCCCCCCCCCCCCCCCCCACTCCCCCTGCTAGACCACAAGCACACGGTCTATTAGGGATGGGGAGCCTAGGACGGCCACCTCTGCTTCCACACACCTCCGGACCTCTGCCCCCAACCCCCACCCAACCACCACCTCTGTTTCCGCCTTAAAGAGCCGTTTGCATGGGGGGGTCTCTTCAGGCGTCCTTAAACCCCCACAGCAGCCAGTTTCCCCACTTTAAATGGCCGTCCCCAAAGATGGGTCTCCATCGCCGATGCTGTGCTGGCTGGTGTTCACGTGACTGTCGGTGCCGCCGTCATCGGAGCTGTAGCGCCGGGCGCGGGGCTGGTTGTCGTAGTCGTAGGCGCGGTTGCGGTGCCCTTGGTTGAAGTCGTTCTCGTAGCGAGCGGGCTTGCTCTCGTAGGGGATGGGATTGCTGTTGTAGGGGGCAATTTTCTCATCGCGGGGCTCCGCGTCCATGGCTTTGTTGGTGTGGCCACGGTTCTGAAACAAAGAAACAATGCTGGGGTCAGCCTCTTTGTTGATGGTGTGGCTACAGTTATAAAGAAACAAAAACGAAAAACATACAACGCACACTGTGCTCTTTCTCTTTGTTGATGGTGTGGCCACAGTTTTGAAGAAACAAAAACGAAAAACATACAACGCACACTGTGCTCTTTCTCTTTGTTGATGGTGTGGCCACAGTTTTGAAGAAACAAAAACGAAAAACATACAACGCACACTGTGCTCTTTCTCTTTGTTGATGGTGTGGCCATGGTTAAGAGAAGGAAAAAAAAAAACCATGCAACATTGTGGCCATGGTTCTAAAACAAAGAAAACAAACAATGCTGTGGTCAACCTCTTTGTTGATGGTGTGGCCATGGTTAAGAAAAAACAAAAAAAACATGCAACACTGTGGTCATCCTTTTTGTTGATGATGTGGCCATGGTTCTAAAACAAAGAAAACAAACACTGCTGTGGCCAACCTCTTTGTTGATGGTGTGGCCAGTTCTCAAACAAAAAAACAAACAATGCTGTGGTCAACCTCTTTGTTGATGGTGTGGCAATGGTTCTCAAACAAAGAAAACAAACATTGCTGTGGCCAACCTCTTTGTTGATGGTGTGGCCATGGTTCTCAAACAAAGAAAACAATGCTGTGGTCAACCTCTTTGTTGATGGTGTGGCCATGGTTCTCAAACAAAGAAAACAAACAATGCTGTGGTCAACCTCTTTGTTGATGGTGTGGCCATGGTTCTCAAACAAAGAAAACAAACAATGCTGTGGTCAACCTCTTTGTTGATGGTGTGGCCATGTTCTCAAACAAAAAAAAAACAATGCTGTGGTCAACCTCTTTGTTGATGGTGTGGCCATGTTCTCAAACAAGAAAACAACAATGCTGTGGTCAACCTCTTTGTTGATGTGTGGCCATGGTTCTCAAACAAAGAAAACAAACAATGCTGTGGTCAACCTCTTTGTTGATGGTGTGGCCATGGTTCTCAAACAAAGAAAACAAACAATGCTGTGGTCAACCTCTTTGTTGATGGTGTGGCCAGTTCAAACAAAAAAACAATGCTGTGGTCAACCTCTTTGTTGATGGTGTGGCCATGGTTCTCAAACAAAGAAAACAAACAATGCTGTGGTCAACCTCTTTGTTGATGGTGTGGCCATGGTTCTCAAACAAAGAAAACAAACATGCTGTGGCAACCTCTTTGTTGATGGTGTGGCCATGGTTCTCAAACAAAGAACAAACAATGCTGTGGTCAACCTCTTTGTTGATGGTGTGGCCATGGTTCTCAAACAAAGAAAACAAACAATGCTGTGGCCAACCTCTTTGTTGATGGTGTGGCCATGGTTCTCAAACAAAGAAAACAAACAATGCTGTGGCCAACCTCTTTGTTGATGGTGTGGCCATGGTTCTCAAACAAAGAAAACAAACAATGCTGTGGCCAACCTCTTTGTTGATGGCGTGGCCATGGTTCTCAAACAAAGAAAACAAACAATGCTGTGGCCAACCTCTTTGTTGATGGTGTGGCCATGGTTCTCAAACAAAGAAAACAAACAAATGCTGTGGCCAACCTCTTTGTTGATGGGTGGCCATGTTCTCAAACAAAGAAAACAAACAAATGCTTGGTCACCTTGTTGATGGTGGCCGTTACAAGAAAACAAAATGCTGCAACCTTTGTTGATGGTGTGGCCATGGTTCTCAAACAAAGAAAACAAACAAATGCTGTGGTCACCTCTTTGTTGATGTGGGGGCCATGGTTCTCAAACAAAGAAAACAAACACAAGCTGTGGTCAACTCTTTGTTATGGGTGGCCATGGTTCTCAAACAAAGAAAACAAACAATGCTGTGGCCAACCTCTTTGTTGATGGCGTGGCCATGGTTCTCAAACAAAGAAAACAAACAACACACGCTACTGTCAGTCTTGTTGTTAATGGTGTGGCCATGGTTCTGAGAAGAAAACAACAACATTTTGGTTATTCTTTTTGTCGATGGTGTAGCCACAGTTCTCAAACAAACAAACAACACACTTTGCAGTCAGCCTCTTTGTTGATGGTGTGTGTTCTGGGCGCAAGTTCCTCTGAACACGAACACAAACAAACAAACACACAAACAACAGCTGCTGTCAATGTGTCATACTGCTGTCAATGTGTCATCCTCTTTGTTGATGGTGTGGCCATGGTTCTGAAGCAAGCAAAAACACACACACTGTGGCCATTCCCTTGGCTTTAGTGTTGGTGTGGCTGAAATAGATAGCAAACTCGAGTTGCGGTCATGGAAAACGTGCACACCAACTGTCACCATCTGTATTAGTGTCCAGTGCAGTTTAGACGTTGTTTCTGTGGGCGAAGTTCCCCCAACCGAGCGAGCTGAAGAATTTCCTCCAGGCCACCCTAATACAGGTTTGGCTGGAATGCATGCTCATCAAACATACACACAAATTAGGGTCAGCCATGTTGATGTTGGTGTGGCCGAAATGGACAAGTAACCTAAATTGCTGTCATCCATTTTGTCGTTGGTGTGGCTGAAATTAATTAGTCAACACACACAAACTGTGGTAGTCCATATTAATGTTGGTGTGGCTGAGAAAGACAACACACACAAACTGTGGTCATGTTGGTGTGGAGCAGAAAGACAACACACACAAACTGTGGTCATCCATATTAATGTTGGTGTGGCTCTGAAAGACAACACACACAAATTGCGGTCATGTTCATGTGGCTCGGAAAGACAACACACACAAACTGTGGTCATCCATATTAATGTTGGTGTGGCTGAGAAAGACACAACACACAAACTGTGGTCATCCATATTAATGTTGGTGTGGCTGAGAAAGACAACACACACAAACTGTGGTCATCCATATTAATGTTAGTGTGGCTGAGAAAGACAACACACGAATTGTAGTAATGTTGGTGTGGCTGAGAAAGACAACACACACACAAATTGCGGTCATGTTGTTGTGGCTCACAAAGACAACACACACAAACTGTGGTCATCTTGGTGTAGTTCAGAAAGACAACACACACAAACTGTGGTCATCTTGGTGTGGCTCAGAAAGACAACACACACAAATTGTGGTCATCTTGGTGTGGCTCAGAAAGACAACACACACAAATTGTGGTCATCCATATTAATGTTGGTGTGGCTGAGAAAGACAACACACACAAACTGTGGTTGTCCATATTAATGTTGGTGTGGCTGAGAAAGACAACACACAAACTGTGGTCATGTTGGTATGGCTTGGAAAGACAACACACACAAATTGCAGTGGTTGGTGTGGCTGAAATTAATCAGGCAACACACACAAACTGTGGTCATCTTGGTGTGGCTGAGAAAGACAACACACACAAACTGTGGTCATGTTAATGTGGCTGAGAAAGACAACACACACAAATTGTGGTCATCTTGGTGTGGCTGAAATCAATTAGACAACACACACAAACTGTGGTCATCTTGGTGTGGCTCGGAAAGACAACACACAAACTGCAGTCATCTGTATTGATGGAGGTTTGGTTGAAATGGACAACAGACACAGACTGTGGTCATCCATGTTAATGTTATGGTCATCATTGTTAATGTTGGTGTATGTGAAATGTACCACACATGCAAACTGTGATCATCCATACAAAATGTAGCTTTGGCCGAAGTGGAAAATGCATACTAACCATGGTCGTCTGAAATGGACAACACACACCAACAGTGGTCAGCCATAAAATAACATTAAAAACACACACAAAAGGTTTGGCTGAAATGGATGTCACAACTTGTGGTCATCACTGCTAATGCAGGTGTGGCTAAAATGAAAAACACAAACTGATCATCCATTTTGTTGTCGGTGTGGCTGGTCTAGATAAGACCAGTGTTGGTCAGCCCTGCTAGGTTTGTGCGGTTAAATGGACAACACCCACAAATGGTGGTCATCTAGTGTATCCAAATGGACAACCCCCACAAATTGTGGTCATCATAGTTCAGGAGCTGTGTGGGAGTCGAGGTGGCTGTCCTGGGCTGTCCGTCCTAACGAGCCTTCTGGTTTCCGTGGACGTAAAGCTATACTGAATCGTGCTTCGGCATTGGTCTCAGCTTGTCCCTAATATGTCAGCCGACATCTGAGGACATTAAGCAACATTACCTACCTAATTGTGGTCATCAATATATATTAATGCTGGTGTAGCAGAAATGACCACACACAGTTCAGTTGAGTTAAATGGTATTCAGTTCAGTTCAAGATGGTATCTGTGTGCTCAGGAGAGCCCATATGCGTTCCACCCTGTCTCTCACATGACCTGTGGTCATCCACGTTAACGTTGGTGTGGCTGAAATGGACAATGAAGTATAAATTGCCATCATCCATTTTGCTGTTGGGGTCGCTGAACTGGACAAAGCATAAACTGTCATCATCCATTTTGTGTTGGGGTGGGTGAAATGGACAATAAACCATAAATTGTCATCATCCATTTTGTTGTTGGCGTGTCCCATCCTGCGTACTGCTCGACTTCCGATCTCATGATTCATAGATTGTAGCATACAGAGTGTCTCTGGACATTTCTGTGTTGCTCCTATGTATGTGTGCGTTCGGTTGTGAAGCTGAATGTCCTCGGATGTCAGTTGACATATTAGGGACAAGCTGAGACCAATGCGTGAGCATGGTTCAATATAGTTTTACGTCCATGGAAACCAGAAGGCTCGTTAGGACGGACAGCCCAGGACGGCCACCTCGACCTCACACAGCTCCTGAACTATGATGTATGCGTTAGCACATGCATATATATATATATTATGTGCATGCATGCATGTCTGTGGTGTGTATGTCTGTTTGCATTCTCATGCATGCGTATACAGTGATGAAAGTGTGTCATTTTGTATGGTTGAAAAATGTAATTTTGCTGAGCATTTTGCAACTTCTCTTGTAAGTTGTATAGTTTTAGTGTTCATTTATTTCTTACGGGGTCCGTAATTTTGCTGAGCATTTTGCAACTTCTCTTGTAAGTTGTATAGTTTTAGTGTTCATTTATTTCTTTTGTTCTGGAGTCTGTAATTTTATTTTAATCCTGTTTGAATTTTAACAAAGACAAACAAACAAAAACGGTTATTTATATGATTAATTAGCACACACACACACACACACACACACACACACACACACACACACACAGATGCAAGAAAGCACCACACCAACAAATGTGAATCGATTCTTGAAAAAAGTATAAACAATAATATATATGTATATATTTCTGAAAGACAATTCTGTACACTCTGCATAGCTTCTATAATTAAATCATGCATACTCTGCGACAAGATGAACAACAACCGTTCATGCATCAACAAGAATATAGCCGAGACAACATTAACAAAATGTATTAAACACAACAGTTTTCAGTGGATTGGATTTGTGGACAGAAACATTCCCATATATATATATATATATATATATATATATATATATATAATATATCAACCTGCATGATTACAAAAAAAATTAACATAAAGAGAGAGAGAAAAAAAGAAAAAAAGAGAAAAAAATAGAAGAGAAAAAAAACACTAGCACTGACCAACAAATAATACACAGATTAAATCTAGCTTGATCCTGTGGTCCATTCTGATGATGAAACACCAATATCTGGTTGGCTGCTCATTATGTGATGTGTGGTAATATATATATACGTACTGTTTGCAAGAATGAAATGGAAATGGTACGCAAAAATGAACGAAACAAATGGCGGGGATGCTGAATTGAACAAGGTCCACTAATGAGCTACAGGACCTTGAAATGATACCTGAATTTTATTTAAAAAATCCGTTACATACTGTGGAATGTTCAAAACTCTGTCCCTGAGCACCGAGTGTGAATTATTTATGGAAGTGTGTATCGTTTTCTTGGAAGCCAGCAGTGGGGGATAAGCCCATTCTTAATTGGGTGAACATTTGTTCGCGAACATAGTTTGGAGTATTCGGCGAATATAGTTGGTTCTTAATTGGGCAAACTTTTGCTTCGCGAATATAATTCGGAGTATTCATCGAACTTAGACGGAGCTATATTCGGGGTCCAAAAAGCTTTGCTCAACATGTTCTGGGAACATTCACCTTATTCGACGAACACTGCCTCTGACTGGCTGAGAGCAGAGCTCTCCTGTGGATGAGGAAGATTTTTTTTTTTAAATGGACGACAGTGTCGCTAGGTACTTCACTTGCTTCAGAGAGAATTGTTTTATTTGTTGATTTGTGGGAGGCACAGCCTGGTCTCTGGGACCTAGAATGACATAGTAGTTAGTTGAATTACCCTGTGAGGGATGATTAAAGTATGTTGACTTGACCCGACTTGACTTTAGCCTACATTTTGGATCATGCTGTCTGCTGCGCGTCTGCCGCAAGTTCGGGCTGAAGCCTGCATCTCATTACAAGCCAGTTAAGAATGAAGTAAAGTCAGAACTGTTCAAACCATCTTCGGCAAACTAAAATTTCAATTAAGAAACGAATCATAGTTCGTCAAACTGTCCGAAGTATGTTCGGTGAACAAACATTCACCCAGTTAAGAACAGGCTTTACCCTACACATACTATGCATGTGTGATGGGTATTTGTTGTCGGGGGGGGGGGGGGGGGGAGGAGAAAGAGCCAGTGTTCACTCAAATATTCCTAGTGCAGAAATAAACACACCCACGCTCCAACTGATTTTTCCCCTTTCCGCTTTAGCCAGTTACCTTTTTCAATTTCCAAATAACACTATAAACTCCAAACTGATTTTTCCCCTTGCAGGTATAACCAAGGAAGGCTAACCTTCTTTAATTTCCAAATAACACTATAAATTCCAACTGATTTTCCCCCCTGCCGGTATAACCAGGGAAAGCTAACCTTCTTTAATTTCCAAATAACACTATATTTTGTTTTGTTTTGTTCTGCATGCATTAACCCCTTCGCTGCCCTAGCCTGTAACATTTTTGGGCTGAAAAGTACACCCATACTTGCCTCACGCAGCCTGCAAACAGAGTATTTGACGGTCCTAAAACAAATCTACTTTCGGTATTGTGCATTTTGATAGAAATCCTTTTACGTGCCTTTACTTTCGTTGCTCATTTTCTGAGCGACGGTGTGCACAGCAAGGATGGCAGTGAAAGGGTTAATTTCGAGGTCTTTCTGGCTTAGGCGCAATGGACTGTGTGTGAGGTAACCCAGCTTTGATGTGAGGGGCGCTCACAAGGACCTAGGGTCCATTCGGCATTGTATGTCTTCGTCCGGTTACCTACGGTTAAAGGAACTAGCCCTCCAACAGTCCATGGCTAAACTTCTCGTGCGCTTGGAGAAGGTGAAAAGAACATGACACGCGGTAAGATTTGTGACCAAGTAACTTGGCGTTTTGCGCCCAGTCAACCGTTGCGGTTATATCAGGGCGATTTTGTGACTGAATGTGCTGTTGATTTGAGATCAATTTTATAAGGCGACTTTTTTGGACACAATCACTAACGCTTGTTTCATGAGCTCATTACCCCGTTGTGCACTTTTTTTTCCGTTGTGCACTTCTTCTTTTTTTGACATCACCAAAGTGTCTTTGGCGTCACAGATACTTCTGTGTGCATGTCAATTGTCATGCAAGAAATGCATGTGGATTGCAATCATTTTTGTCACTGATTGTTTGTTTTTATATCTGTGGAGTGAACTTTTGATGATGTATTGCAGAGCTCTAGAAGAAGAAAAAAAAAGGTAAGTCCACCAGGAAATGTGTGGTCTACTGGTTTTTAACCCCAGTCTGTTTTTAACTCGTAATGATTGGTACATTTTTTTGGCAAAAATTAGCTGGCAGGTGGAGTAAAAAGAAGAAAAAAGCAACAGACAAATCGCGACTAAAAATTTATAACCACCCCGGCCCCTCAATACTTTTTTTGTTGTTGCCAAACTTCTTCAGAAGGCTAGTTCCTTTAATGAAACATAAAAATGTCACACATCAGTGCTCATCTATCACTGCAGTGGTGACACTAACAGACAGGTAAAATGTAGTACATTCTAAGTTTTACCATACAGCCATAGCTTACAGCCAGTGCCTGTATCGGAAGAGATGGGAAAGATGCTGAATCAAGTGTTGTAGGGTACTGATGGCTTCGCTGTTCCCTTAGTTCTGCACGTCCGTGTTGGCCCTACTGTTTTTTTGCGGTGGGTGCTTCAGGTTCACGTGAAGTGTACACACTTTACAACTCCCCTTTTACGCTACATTACGCACACTCTCCACGATCCGTGCCCTAATACTGATCAAATGAAAAAGTATTCTTAACAATAACACGATTCAACTCAGCAGATGGCACATTAACAACAGCACACTAACCAAACATCCTCCCTAGTCTCCATCCTCTGAGGTAATGAAGGAAAGATGCCAGAAAGAGAGAAATGTCCCAGTTTAAAGAACGCTAATTATACAAAACATATAATTAAAATTAAAATTGAGGAAAAAAGAAGAAGAAGAAAACGAAGAAGGGGGAAATGGGGATTGGGGAGGGGGGCACCGATACACAGCAAATCATACACCTGCATGATTAAAATTTGTTTTGATCATTCTCTGAAAGGTTAAACCATGCTGACAATGTTCAGTTTTACATTTCATGATGATCTGTGCAACAGACAAAGTTTGGGGGGGGGGGGGGGGCACGGTGGCGCAAAAGCGAAAAACCACCACCTCAGAAACAGCAGTGGAGAAGCAACAAGAACACCTTATAAACATGACCTTTTTGTCCTTTCCGAACCAAAATCTATCGTTAGTTGGTATTATATTTGCAGTTTGCTTTCAAGGATAACAAGGAAGGAACTCTGAGAGAGGAGAGAGAGAGAGAGAGAGAGAGAGAGAGAGAGAGAGAGAGAGAGAGAGAGAGAGAGAGAGAGAGAGAGAGACAGACAGACAGACAGACAGAGAGGCAGACAGACGGACAGAGACAGAGAGAGAGAGAGAGAGAGAGAGAGAGAGAGAGAGAAGAGAGAGAGAGACAGCAGAGACAGAGACAGAGATGGTGAGAGACAAAGAGAGAGAAAGACTGGAATGATATGGCTAACAGAATGGAAGTCAAAGACAGAAAATGAAAGCAAGCTCGTCGGTCTATATATATTATATAATATCTCTGGTTTATACATATATATATATAAAAGATATAAGCTACATTTAGTGATTTACGTACACCTAGAACAACCCTAGGTTACAGAGGATCCACCAACAATTTCGTATCCAACACATCCAGTTCCGCACAACTAAGTTGGTCTAGTTTTAGCGATTTTCATTGACGGATTTCTTGTGTGTTTTTCATCCAATCTCAATTTAAAAAAATCCCGTTGAGAAAAATAAAATAATCAAAAAATCAAAAAAATCCGTGAGTCTCCATGATCGTGCTAACAATAAATTTTATCCGATCACAAGCCGAAGTCTAAAGCCTAGATTTACTGATCATGACAAGTGTCTGCCGATTCCAGCTGAACAGGACCGGACAAAATGAAGCTGGTCTGAGAGAACCAGGAAGGTCACCCTTATACAGACCAGCACCCTCTCTCCTTCACTGCCCTAGAAGTCTCTTGGGACAAGATTTTGAGATGTACAAACACTTTATTATTATTATTAATGAGCCAGTTCCAGCATCCTATATCTCCTTCACTGCCTAGAATAGTCTCTTCAGACAAGATTTTGTGATGCATAAATAATTATTATTGTTAATGAGCAAGTTCCAGCACCCTGTCTCCTTTGCTACCCTTGTAAAAATATAGCGTGCTTAGAATAGTCTCTTCAGACAAGTTTTTGTGATGTGTAAATACTTTTATTATTATTATTAATGAGCAAGTTCCAGCACCCTATCTCCTTCATTGAGGCAGAAACCCTCACAAACGGCAAGTTTGAGCACCCTCTGTCTTTCGCTGAAGTGGAAAACTTATTCAAAAATATCAAGCAAGGATGACAAGATTTTTAACACAAGGATTTTTAACACAAGGATGACAAGATTTTTAACACAAGGATGAAATGATTTTTAACACGCAGAGGCAGAACAGCAAAGAAAGCTGCAACTTGTAAGGCACGTCTTGTGGCACAACAATCTGTGGACAGACAAATTGGGAATTGGACTGTTTGAGGACAAAGACAATGTGAGCTAAAGTTGTGAATTTGCGAAAAGCACGGAGAAAGAAAAGAAGCTGTGGTTTCAGAACAAACAACTGTACTTCTTTCTCACTGGTAAAAAGTGGTGAAAATTTAAGTACTCACACTCACAGACTTGTATATTATGTGTGTATAATATGCAGAAAATTGTATCACCACAGTACTGAAAGTAAAACAGCGTTGGGGGCGTTTTAGAAGGCACAAACACACACACACAAAAGGAGTCTTATCAAAGATTATGTTAAATGGCATCAATGTTGATGTGCAAATCACAAAAGGGCTGCCATTCTGGCAAAGGAAATTGTTCTTAAATCCACATGCCATTGCTACCTATTCATCGTCAAAACATATTATAGAGTTTATCATGTTGCAGAGTTTTCCTATGATAAAAAAGAAAAGAAAAAGGTGTTCTCTTGGTATACAGGGGTGTTTCATTTAGTTTTCCGCAGTTGGTACAGATAACACATTTATCTATAATCACAGTTCGTGGTTTTAATAACAAAACAGCAACAGAGAGAGAGAGAGAGAGAGAGAGAGAGAGAGAGAGAGAGAGAGAGAGAGAGAGAGAGAGAGAGATTCAGAGAGAGAGAGAGAGAGAGAGAGAGAGAGAGACAGACAGACAGAGAGAGAGAGAGAGTGAGAGAGAGAGAGACAGAGACAGAGAGAGCGCAACGATTCAGAGAGAGAAGGGTGGTTGGGAGCAAAATCAAAATATGTTGTGAATACTCCTGACCACAAGGGTCAACTGTAAAGCTCAGTCAAAGTTTTTAACATTCACATTAACGTTGCACAAATGCATTCACAACCGTGATGTTTACACACCGTTGTCTAATGTTGCAAAAATGCATTCATCAACTGGTACATTAACTTCACACTTGAAGCAATGTTCCGTATCATATATATATATATATATATACACACACACACTCACAAGGGTGTCCATGATCACTGCTAAGACTAGTAGCTTGCTTGTATGACTATCAAAAAATCAAAACTATCTGCAGTCGGAAGAGAATAAAAATCTGTACAGACTCTGTTTCAGCCCACATAGGAAAAAGCAACGACAATAACAAGAACAAAAAGAAAAAGAAGAAGAAGAAGGGAAAAAAAATGGACATCATATCGGAAACGTTTGGAACAACGTCATGTTTTGATTTGGTAATCGTCTGTCTTTGCAACTGTACCCATGTCCACAAACATGCGTCAAAATGATCGACCTTTTTGATCTACAAACTACACTATTTATGTGTAGCTACGGCTTTCCCAGTTCACCAGTTTATTTATTTATCTGAACACTTGGTGAGCACCCGTGATGTTTACACACCGTTGTCTAATGTTGCAAAAATGCATTCATCAACTGGTACATTAACTTCACACTTGAAGCAATGTTCCGTATCATATATATATATATATATATACACACACACACTCACAAGGGTGTCCATGATCACTGCTAAGACTAGTAGCTTGCTTGTATGACTATCAAAAAATCAAAACTATCTGCAGTCGGAAGAGAATAAAAATCTGTACAGACTCTGTTTCAGCCCACATAGGAAAAAGCAACGACAATAACAAGAACAAAAAGAAAAAGAAGAAGAAGAAGGGAAAAAAAATGGACATCATATCGGAAACGTTTGGAACAACGTCATGTTTTGATTTGGTAATCGTCTGTCTTTGCAACTGTACCCATGTCCACAAACATGCGTCAAAATGATCGACCTTTTTGATCTACAAACTACACTATTTATGTGTAGCTACGGCTTTCCCAGTTCACCAGTTTATTTATTTATCTGAACACTTGGTGAGCACCGCATGCACCATACAAAAGTTTACAGTGTGGCGCAAGTTCTGTGTGCACCATACAAAGGTTTACAGTGTGGCACAAGTTTTGTGGGCATACAGCATACAAAAGTGTACAGTGTGGTGCAAGTTCTGTGTGCACCATACAAAGGTTTACAGTGTGGCACAAGTTCTGTGGGCATACACCATACAAAAGTTTACAGTGTGGCACAAGTTCTGTGTGCACCATACAAGAGTACAGTGTGGCACAAGTTCTGTGGGCATGCACCATACAAAAGTGTACAGTGTGGTGCAAGTTCTGTGTGCACCATACAAAAGTTTACAGTGTGGCACAAGTTCTGTGGGCACCATACAAAAGTTTACAGTGTGGCTCAAGTTCTGTGTGCACCATACAAAGTTTACAGTGTGGCACAAGTTCTGTGGGCATGCACCATACAAAAGTTTACAGAGGAACTGTGCAAGCCTGGATACCACTGATAAAGAGTTCTGACTGATGACGTTTTAATCATTCTTTCTGTACAAATTTCTAAGTGTGCAAGCTTGGATACTACTGATAAAGAGCTCTGACTGATGACATTCTAATCATTCTTTCTGTGCGAATTTCTAACACTTTCCAGTGACAGCAAAACTCCTCGCTGAGGCAGTATAACTGAACCGGTAACTGAGCCCCAAGACTCAAGTACACGATTGTGACTGAAACTGCGGCCAGGTAAGCACTGGCAAACCAAGGCACACTCTGTTGGGTTGGATAATATTTACAACATTTCATGACTCTGGAGGGTAACTATTCTGTCCAGAAGACGCAGGGCGCCAGGCAGGCAGAGAGAAAGTCGGAAGCAAGCCCGCTGAAAATTGGCTGGATCACTTTCACACCGTCTCCAGGTTACAATCCTAGATCATACAAACTCCATGCACTGATTTATGACACTCTTCCTCCAACCACTGCCACGACTGGTTAGACATCCTTCTTTCAACCACTGCCCTGACTGGTTATTGTTAGACATCCTTCCTCAAACCACTGCCATAACTGGTTAGACATCCTTCTTTCAACAACTGCCCTGACTGGTTATTGTTAGACATCCTTCCTCAAACCACTGCCATAACTGGTTAGACATCCTTCTTTCAACCACTGCCCTGACTGGTTATTGTTAGACATCCTTCCTCCAACCACTGCCATAACTGGTTAGACATCCTTCTTTCAACCACTGCCCTGACTGGTTATTGTCAGACATCCTTCCTCAAACCACTGCCATAACTGGTTAGACATCCTTCTTTCAACCACTGCCCTGACTGGTTATTGTTAGACATCCTTCCTCAAACCACTGCCATAACTGGTTATTGTTAGACATTCTTCCTCCAACCACTGCCATAACTGATTAGACATTCTTCCTCCAACCACTGCCACAACTGGTTAGACATTCTTCCTCCAAACACTGCCACAACTGGTTAGACATTCTTCCTCCAGCCACTGCCATAACCGGTTAGACATCCTTCCACTACTGCCATGACTGGTTATTGTTAGACATCCTTCCTCCAACCACTGCCATAACTGGTTAGACATTCTTCCTCCAACCACTGCCATGACTGGTTATTGTTAGACATTCTTCCTTCAACCACTGCCCTGACTGGTTATTGTTAGACGTTCTTCCTCCAACCACTGCCATAACTGGTTATTGTTAGACATCCTTCCTCCAACCACTGCCATAACTGGTTAGACATTCTTCCTCCAACCACTGCCATGACTGGTTATTGTTAGACATCCTTCCTCCAACCACTGCCATAACTGGTTATTGTCAGACATTCTTCCTCCAACCACTGTCATAACTGGTTATGCCATAGGTCTCCATTCACCCGCTGATACTCAATTCCTTCATCTTCCATCTGCTCACCTCAAGTGTCCCGGTTGACCAGCCTTCTACTGTCAAGCATCATTACTCTGAAAAAATCTACTCTACTCTCTCCGACACCCTTCTTCCATAGCGTGATTTAATTCTGCTCTCAGATGAAAATTGCTGTAACCGGTCAGATACACAATACCAATACTAGAGCTCTACTAGCGAAACACCTTGTTCCTATCTCCATCTAACACACACACACACCACATGCTCCCCCCCCCCACTACGTTTATTTATTTCTGGAGAACCAGTCAAGCATAAATACCAGCCTGTGTGCCTGAGTGTACCTGACTGAGTTTTGATTTTGTTTCCCTGAACAAGTTGATCTTAACTGGTAAAATACCAGAAATTACTCGTTAACGTGAATCCTGTGGGTGGGTTCCGGTCACTCAAAACTCAGCGGCAGTCTGCCGCCAGACAGCGTCACACAACAGTTCCGTAGCAAAATGCGCTGCATGACGGACCGTTTGGTGGATCAATTAAGGCAGTTATGGAGTCACTTTGCACGCCGTGCACCCATGCTCACGTACATGCATTCATCACATATGCGTATTCAGATTCAAGTAACACAGCACTTCCCACACGCTTACTGAAGCGATCAGCAACAGTGCTGTCCAGTACACAAGCTGACCTACACTTGTTCGTCGATTCCATCCCATAATCCATGGCAGCTTGTTTCAATTCCAAAAGGTCCGTCATTGCCAACTTGCACAAGGCAATCTTAATCTGAGTGTGAGAGAAAATACACAGATGGGTGGGTGAAAAAATGCAACGCACATATGGAATGAAGATGGGGTTGGGGGGAAAAGGGGGGGGGGGGGGATTTTTCAAGTCCAGCTCAGATGATGGTAATGTTTGTCCGTGATCACAAAACTTCACACGTGCTCCAACCTAACTCCTCATCGGCGCAGACTCTCAGAACTCCAAGTTGGAAAACAACAAATCAGCAAAATTTTACAACACCCACAAAGAGCATTCCCAGGCAGAATCTCCAACGCCTGGCTCGATCCGAGGTTAATAGAGACGGATGGAAGCGTATTCCGTCGGCTGGGTGCGCGAATTAATCGAATCCAGGGAATCATCAGTGGGCGGCTTTCGCACAAGGTCTAAGTCGGCATAGTGCAGTCCCTCGGTGTGCTTAGAACTCCCTCCTCTCCCTCTCTCTCTGTCATCCCATCCCTGAAAAACACAGAGGCCAAGATTCTGTTACCACTCAAGGTCATTGTTGCTTTTTATTTTTGCTTTTTTTTTTTCTCATGCGTGATTTTCCATGCTATCTTCTTTTGGGTAAGGAAAGGTTCTGTGGGATGATTGTAATTCTGAGACCAATTCATTTTTATTTATTTTTTATCAATCAAATTGGAAATGAATTATTTGTTTCCAATGCCAAGTACACCGACCTGTGCCTTGGTTGCTGATGTCATGGCAAATCTCACAGAACAAGACAGTTCCTGACAAAGTTATCCGAGCATGCAGTTTAAATCGCTGGAACGTGTAAAAATTGAAAAGGCAAGCTGCTTGCCAGGGGTTCAAGCCAATAGGGGGATGGGGCAAGGAAGCAAAAAAAGATGTTGCTAGTAATAGTAACACTTTAATCACATGTTTTCACTTTTTGTTTCATGCAAAATGACCATCTGCGTTTGCTGTCAGTCAGAAGACGGAACGTGAAGCTGCATGCGACACTGTTGCCATCACTGTTCCTTTTTAGAATTCACTAGCATGCACCTAACTGCATCTTTTGTGGTTGGGGGGGTGGGGGGGTGGAGGGGGGTTCTGCTCTAGTTACCGCAAACAAAATCTTGCCTCTGAATTTTTGCACAGGGAGTTGCCCCGCTCATGCACACACACAAAAACTCACCCATCCAACCGCACCCCATTTGCCGCCTCCCCCCAAAAAAAAACTACCAATAACAGAACAGCTCTCACCGGACACCACCTGGCCTCAAGCCATCCAAGAATTATGCACATTTGCTACACCACACGTGGCAATGAAACATTATGGCAATGCAAGCAAGCAAGCACATGGACAATCATGCCATCACATGTAACACCTAGATGCATTTACAGGTCTGCAAAGGCAGCATCCAAAACTTCTTCTGCCTGAAATCTAGATAAAAGATCAAATTAATAACTATGGCAGTGCCCATGAGGAACAAAGTCAGGTAACTCTGGGTCTTGAGCCCACATGCTGCTTCTCTCCCTTGATCTAGCCCCAAGGATGAATAATACAGATTTTTTTTCTGCAAAGACACCAGCTGGAAGACATTTATAACATGAGCAGTGCTCACAAGGAACAAGCTCTGAGTCTTGAAACACACACACACACACACTCTTTAACCCTTTCGCTGCCATGATGTCAGCTGAAAACGACCAATGAAAGTGCGAGTGGGGATGCCACTTGGTGACTAACCTACTCTTTACACTTGATAATAGTAACGATAATTTCTACAGCGTAAATTCTTAAGCCCCGAGCGCTTTACACAGAACATGATGGAAGGCTGTGGGGTTGCTTAAAGCACATGTACAAAATATCAAACATATACAGCGAGTCACACACGCACACGTATCAAACTGAACAGGGCTGAGTTAGAGTGATACAGGCTGAAGAAACGCGCATTTTCCGAGTGGATCTGAAAGTAGTGACCGTTGCAGCATTTCTAATGTGTGGTGGCAGAGAGTTCCAGACAGATGGGCCAAAATGAGAGAAGGCACAATCACCTTTCGTCTATTTTTATATAGTGGAAGTCTTAGGAGATGGGTGTTAGCACTGGAACGAACAGGTCGAGAAGGAGAACAGAAATGAAGGGCATCAGAGAGATAAGGAGTAGCCTGCTGCCTTTCTGCGCTGAGTATCAGAATAATTATCGTGAATGTTTACGCAAGTGGCGGTTGATAAATCTTTGCTTAAAACAATAAAAGAGGGAAGAACAAGCTCAACATGCTTGGCAAGTGACTGCCAAATCAATCAGTGTTTCATTTTATGTCTGTTCATAGCAAAAGTT
This sequence comes from Alviniconcha marisindica, assembly GCA_018857735.1. Classification (NCBI taxonomy): domain Eukaryota; kingdom Metazoa; phylum Mollusca; class Gastropoda; family Provannidae; genus Alviniconcha; species Alviniconcha marisindica. The sequence continues at coordinate 418,401 of JABMCL010002576.1, forward strand.
GATATCACACACACACACACACACCTCTTTATAGTTATTTATTAGTAAGTTCCACTTACTTACCCACAGTTATAACATCAGTATTGTACAAAGTATCTCTCAGCAGTATGTATAAAATATCTCTTACACTGTTCATAGCTGTCAAACCCTGTTGGGAGTAAACCAGAGTTTGTAAACCTGTACTTCCCTTATGCAGGCCGGGGTCTTTTGTTTTTTTCGCTGGTCGCAGCGGCATTTTGAATTCCAGTCGGCACGGGTGGCAGTGGAAGGAAGAAGCAATGTGCTGCTAAGTGTGCATGCACAACCTCAAACCTCACTTCTGATGAGATTTCTTAGCCTACTGCACTAGGCCAGCCAGTGTGCATTTGGTGATGGCGTTCATCGGCTGCTCGTTTGACAGTTTTTCAATCGTTTTGCTCAGTTTAAAACGACAACAAAATCCCATGAAAATTATGTTTTCCTGGATCCGTTTTCCAGCGTGGCCACATCCCCCCCTCAAAATAATGAAGAAACTGTATTTCATACTGGTAAGCTGTATGGGTTGACTGACAGGTATGGCTGTTACACGTCATACCTGTTTTTCTCAAGTAACTCTGTGGTAATACTTAATAGGACGCTCAAGTAGCATTTGTTTTTTGTTGTCATTTTGGTCTTTGTTGGTTTTGTTGCCTCTGACGTTTTGACAACAATTTGCCATCTTGCCATCGTAAATGTCTGTGTGATTATCATTTTATCTATAGGTAACACTCAAATAAGCATACTGCTTTTGTGTTTCCTGTACTTATTTGTTGAGCTTATGATTACGATGAATGAATAAAATTTTGTTTAAACCAAGTAGCGTGCGGATAACTGAGAGCGTGTTCTTACGCATGCATATCTGGCTGCTAAACGCTGGAGATAAGCCGACTCTGAACATAGGAGGTCTGTAAGCTGACTTTGTCAGAATGCATGTTTGAAACTGAAGCACTTTCAAAGTTTAAAAAAAAACTGAAAAAAACCCCCCCCCCCCCCCCAGAGAAGACAAAGAGGAGGGAGAGGACAAAGAGGGCAGAAATATTATCTGTATACATACTAGAAAGTTTCCATGCTTGAAACATACTCTACTCAATTGATTGTTTCGTCTTTCTTTTTTGGTTGCTTGGTCACTGTCGTTGTTTCTGAAATTCTTAAGACAGTTGAGTTATGGTTTTAAGAAGTTTTACCCCCCCCCCCCCCAAAAAAGAAAAAAAAGAAAAAAAGAAAAATTAGTACAATAAAAGTACAAGTTCCACAAGCAGATTCCAGGTCTGTATCAATGATCGGTGACCAACATCCACGAACAGAAATACTCAACGACTGGTGGCCCAGCTTCTGTACTCCGTGTCTGACCCTCAGGAAACGGCCACAAAATAACACTCTGAACACAAATGTGGCCGGCTGTTTGGAGTGCTGACTGACTGTGTGTGTTTGTAACAGAGAGAGAGAGGGGGGAGGGGAGGGAGAGGGAGAGAGAGAGAGAGAGAGAGAGAGAGAGAGGAGGAGGAGAGGGAGAGAGGGAGGAGAGAGAGGAGAGAGAGAGAGAGAGAGAGAGAAGAGAGGGGGGTGAGAGGAGAGAAGAGGGGAGAGAGAGAGAGAGAGAGAGGAGGGGGAGGGAGAGAAGAGGAGAGAAGAGAGAGAGAGAGAGAGAGAGAGAGAGAGAGGAGAGAGAGAGAGGAGGAGAGAGAGGAGAAGAGAGAGAGAGAGGAGTACCAGAGAGAGAGAGGAGTGAGAAGAGAGAGAGAGAGAGGGGAGTGGAGAGAGAGAGAGGAGGGAGGGGAGGGAGGGGAGGAAGAGAGAGAGAGAAGAGAGAGAGAGAGGGAGGGAGGGAGTGTACCAGTGTACCAGAGAGAGAGAGAGACAGAAAATGAATGAATAAACTTTAGTTTATGAGGGTAGTGGATACCAGGTCTTGAAACATACTCTACTTGTTCGTTTTGTTTTTCTTGTTTGTTTGTTCATTGTCATTTAGAGAGAGAGAGAGAGAGAGGAGGGGGGGGGGAGGGGAAAGATTTAGGATATATTTATGTTGTTAGCAGCTGACTGTGATGACTGTGCCCAGCATAGTCACATAAGTAATTATTGCAGGTAAGCAGTATAACATAATGAACCGTGTCATCAACTGATATGACATCATACTTATATGAGGTCAATGACAATGTTTTTTTACGTCAGGGGTGATCAGCTGGGAGGTTAGAAAATAAATGTGACTGTCCACCACGAAATGAGTTGCCTGTCACCAAACTTTGATTCTGATGTTTTCTGATAGTATTCTTTATGTGCTATTCAATAGTGAAAACCGTTTGTGAATATGTCCATTAGTTTTCAGCTACATGCCTTGAAATAGGGTTATGCTCAATAACGCAGTTTTGAGAAAATTGTCCTGAAAGTTGTCTTATTGTAAAAAGAAAATGTCCTTAGCAACCAACGATTTATCTTCACAATAAACCTTGCAAACATCGAACAATAATCAATAAAACATGTCAAAACTTTGTTGGAAAATTTGTATTTACATTTCTCAAATTATGACTTTTTTACGGGGGAAAATGAATCATGGAGATCTGCATGCAGTCCTGAACCAGCCATTATATCAACTTGGACTTTTTGCCTGTAACTTAACTGCAGTCAATTCAATTATGTACTTGTGTACACAGAGTTGTCAACGAGGCCTTCATCGTCTGATATGGAGTCTTCTGAATCGTCAGCACACCCACCACTTGATTCAGTATCACAGTTTTCTTGTGAATCTCCGTTCGTGGTCTTTATGTCTCTTCTGTTCTCACTCAACATTTCAGTGTCGTCTTGATCGCTTTCATCCTCTCCATCAACGGCATCCTCTCCTTCAACAGCAGGAACTGTTGCAAAATAATCATCAATCAAATCTCTGACGCCATCGGAATCGTTTTCGTCCAAAATATTAGCTGCACGAGCTGAATTCAAAACTTTCGCCAGCATTAACTTGCGTGTGTTGTCACTCGCCAAGTTGAAACACGCTTCGCGCCGGTTGGTCCTGTAGAGTCACATGATCTTCATGGCCAATGAGAGAAATGGAATACCCTCCTCAGTGACGCATTGTTTACGGATTTCCCTTATTTTCAGAGGTTTCATTGGTAGGATATTTTGAGTTTAGCCAATCAAACCTGAGCTAGTTTGAAAGTGGAGACAAAGACCTTTCTATTGATACCAAACTCGACGGGTCCACTGCAAGTTTTAGGGGTGAGTGCGGTGCGTGAAACTTAGTCATTTTCCTGGTTTTTGTCTTACCTGGATAGTAGGGTATGATATGAAAAAGTCATTTTTAGACAACTTCAGGCAAATAAACTGTCTTTTTGATGGTATATTTACGGAAAAGAAAGACTGCTTTCTCAATATTTTGCCAAAATCTCAAAATCGATACCTGACACCCGCAACACCCATTTTCCGCTCTAGCTCCAAACAGCCCGAGGGGACTTCCGACTCATTTCGTGGTGGACGGTCACAAATTAGTAATAACAGACCGCGTACAAGAAATGTCTTATAAATTAAAGAAGAAAAAAAATGTCACCATTCCCAAATTCTCAAAACCTTTCTTGACTGAAAGGCCACTTTACCAAACCAAGTTCCTGTTGAAGACAATGAATAGTGTAAACGTGTGCGTGCAGTTTGAATGATGGTTTCAAGCTGAACACATTTTCCCATACCATCCATGGCTCTTTCTCTCCATTTTTTTTGCTC
>JABMCL010001585.1:7500-20000 GCA_018857735.1 Alviniconcha marisindica
CGTACGTACGTATGACATTATGACATTGTGTCCCTGTCGGCTTTAAGGCAGCTAGTCCCGTTCCTCGTGTTTCCAATCTCTGCCCTTGCACTGCACGCACGTTGAGGCCCGAGGATTAAGGGTCGACTCACATCGACCTCCACCCGGTGCCTGCACGCACGCACGCTGTTGCAAAGCTGGACATTCGGCTGCTCTATAGTCTCTATGGTCTCTGTGTCGGTCTCGGTGCGGTGATCAGGGTACCTACCTACCCAGCCTACCCTCCAGGGCTTGGCGACGCAGCAGCTATGTGCCAGTGTGTGTGTCAGTCAGTGTGTGTGTGTGTGTGCGTGTGTGCGGATCAGTTCAATTCCACGCGCGCACTGACTGGAATCAGGCTGGTTAGTTGGTGGTGACATTTAAACCTGCTGTGATATGTACAGGTAAGTGTCGTCTCCAAGGCTTTATGTATATATATATATTTAGTCTGTCGATACTTCTTAGTATTTAAGGTACCGATCCTGTGGCTGATTATATGAGGACCCGTGCTGTAGCTTATTGTTCTGCCCCTCCCTAATAAGCCTCGCGGTTTCTGTGGACGTTAAGCACCGTGTTTACTTACTTGCTTATTGTCTGAAAGTTACGTCTTCGTGGACTCAGCCGTGAGCGTGGGATTGTAACTCACACCTTCCGTGGAGAAGACTTATTGTGTCGTGTCTTTGTGTATCTACCTGCGTGCCGCGCTAAATATCTGAATGGGTTTCGATTTCTGCGGGCCGGATGTCTTGTAACGGCATCGAATGCCATCACGTAACTGCCGAAAGTAAACAATCATCACAAATTTGTGTCAGTGTTCAGCTGTGCGAATTCGTTTGGAAAACAACGCTGTCATCCAACACGTTATATATTGTTCTTCATCAGTCAGCATCCTACTTTTTGTCTTCCGTATCACGGGCACTGATCAAGGGTTTTCTTGGGTACAGTGTAAAAAAGAAAAAAGAAATAAAAAAGAAAAAAAGAAAAGAAAAAAAAAATAGAAAAAAGAAAGAAAGAAATTTAAAAAAAGAGAAAAAATCCAACAAAGAAAATGTGAAATCCGGAGGACTATTCCATACATACTGTATTTCATTCTGTTTCAAACAGTTTACACCGAGGTACAAATTACGCACAGAAAAAGAGGAAAGAAATCAGCAGTGGCGGTAACTCGTTTCACTTAAACAGGTGCCACCGTGATGTAGGTGAATAGTAAGTGATCGCATAATTACAGTAATTATTTAAATAACGTCACTTGCCAACATAAAAAACAAACAAACAAACAAACAGAAGGTTTGTTCTTTGTCTTGACCAGGAATACTAATTTGTAACAGCAGAAATCGTAGCACGACCTTCCGAAACATGGTTACTACCATCAGCAGTGATGTCACCGAGGTTTTCTTTTGTTTTCGCGATAGCATACCTGACAGATGTTGATTCGTTGCCACGAGCAACCTAGTAAGAGATCTGCTTCTTTGCAGGAGCCTGTTAGTCACAGTGCAAAGCATTTTAATCGTGGAGTAGGCATAAAGTAATGTGGTCTGTAACTGCCTTTTTTCTCCATATTTTTTGACGAGAGCATGATTATACAGAGTAGATTGGCACGGTTGTTTCCATCCGTTTGATGAATACCGAATAGCCTACGGGCCGTTCCACTGTCCCGAAATCCACAAGCTAACTACTCCGATTCATACAATTCGAACTCGCACAGCTAAACAACAACAACAACAACAACAACAACAACAACAACAACAACAACAACAACAAACGGGAAAACAAGAACAGCAACAAAAATCGAACAAACAAACAACTAAACAAAAAACCGAACCAAACGAAACAAACCATCAGAAAACAAACAAAACAACAACAACAACACAAACACACGACCATCCCATGGTTACTATGAAACTATCACAATGTGGAAATTAAAGGGCACGATTTTATTACAGTACGGTCTGCTTTACTCGGTTTCAGAGAAGTGATGCAGTAGTGTCCGCGTCTTACAAAAATCTGATACCTATTACACGTCATTGTCATGCCAACATTTTTCTGGCAAGCACTGAACACAACAACAACAACAACAAATATTAACTTACTTCACCTCTCATATCATTTTTCATTGTTTTTAACCGTTTCACTGTGGTTTAAGTGTCGTTTCGTGGCCTGAAGAAGGGGATTTCCCTGAAAATTTGCATCGTGTTGTCTGCGTCATAATAAATAAACGTTCTTTTGAATCTTTTATGTGTTTGGATCTGCATCTTATATTTTTCACCCCCAGCTTCCCTCCAAACACGCCAGACAACCCCTGAAAATGGTCGTTGTGCTCACGGTTAACAAAGTGGACGTTGTTTCGTTGTGCTCACGGTTAACAAAATGGACGTTGTTTCGTTGTGCTGACGGTTAACAAAGTGGACGCTGTTTCGTTGTGCTGACGGTTTACAAAGTGGACGTTGTTTCGTTGTGCTCACGGTTAACAAAGTGGACGCTGTTTCGTTGTGCTGACGGTTTACAAAGTGGACGTTGTTTCGTTGTGCTGACGGTTAACAAAGTGGACGCAGTTTCGTTGTGCTGACGGTTAACAAAGTGGACGCTGTTTCGTTGTGCTGACGGTTAACAAAGTGGACGCTGTTTCGTTGTGCTGACGGTTAACAAAGTGGACGCTGTTGTTTCTCCATTAGCGCAGCTGAGAGCTATTGATTGTGGATTACTCACAAGTTATTCGTTTGCGGAAAATGTTGCCTTTCTTTTACGGGCTGTTCTGAAAGTCCAGCACGGAGTAATAGAAGTGCACGTATTGGTTGTGGCTGGAAGACCACCATTTGTCGGCTGGTTTTATTAGAATCGAGTATGCATCACTGAAGGTTGAATGTTTTATTCTCCCCGAGAACGAAGACCGATTTTTTAAAATTATCTGGCAGTATTAGTTATCAATTTGCCGCAAAATTTGTTTTTCTTTTATTATGTTCAGTTTGAAGTCAGTTATTTTATTATACTTACCTACATTCTTAAAAAAAAAAAAAAAATCTTTGCGGAAACTTATTACCGGACGTTTTCTTTAGCCCAAATTCCAAAACGAACTTAAGATGTTAACTTGTGACCTAATGTATGCACCTTGGATTTCAGTCATTCAGTCAACCAATCAAGCCGTATTTATATGGCGCAAATCCAGGAAACAGTTTGAAGCGCTTCAAATAATATATAATACTGTTATAATGCCAACACAAAACATATACATATGCCCACGAAATGATGTACAACTATGTATTAACAATGCTAACACAACACACATACACACCTAAGTTGTTATTTTTATTCTTACTTCTTTCTTTTGATATATATATATATATATATATCATGTAATCATCCTGTGAGTGAATTTTTGTGATTAATAGTGTTTACCTAAAGCACACACACGCACGGACACACCCACACACCCACACACACACGGACACACACACACACACACACACACACACACACACACACACACACACACACACACACACACACACACACACACACACACACACACACACACACACACACACACACACACACACACACACACACACACACACACACACACAACAACAACAACAACAAAAACAAGGGCAAATATACGTGATATATTCAATGCGATGGGATGAACAAAGTGAGTAGGAAACATTTTTGTTCAGCACGCATAATTATAACATGACCAGAATCGAATTAGAACCCAAGTTGCATGCACGCTTAATTAACATTCTTCAAGGGTTAGGACGACAAGAAGAGACGATTTGTTTCTTCTGGTTGACAATATTTCTGTGTTCAATTATCACTGACAGTATCGTCTGTGTTGAAACAGAGAAAAGCTGACTACCGTCTGATCCTGCGTTGCACATTAATATTGCTGGAAAACAATGTATCCTGTGTGATACAGAAAAAAGCTGACTACCGTCTGATCCTGCGTTGCGCATTAATATTGCTGGAAAACAATGTATCCTGTGTGATACAGAGAAAAGCTGACTACCGTCTGATCCTGTATTGCAACATTAATATTGCTGGAAAACAGTGTATCCTGTGTGATGTGAACTGGAATAAAAAGTGTATTGCGTATTGTAAGTGCACATTTTCTAATTACAGAAACATCGTGACAGCTGTGTGCGGACGAAAGAGAAGTTTGAAAACAGCCTCACGAAATGCTTCCAGGACAACCCAGGGCGTTTGAAACGCGAGTCTAACGAAGTACTGAAGTAGCCTACAACAACAACTGGGCTTTGTCTTGTTCTGCACTCTTCGCAGCTATCAGAATACGTTGCACGTCTTCAGTAGTCCACAGCACAGAACTAAGGGTACACACAAAATTCCCTGTGACTCATATATATATACCTTCTGGTGTTCTCACCGATCGGAGTGCGTTGGGCTGTTGAGAAGTAGGATTATTGCCAAAACGACGTCTTTCGGTTTACCAGCTATCGAACAGCATTGGGCTGCAAAGAAATTAATTAATAGAGTTAGTGAAAAACGACGTCTTCCGGTTTACTCAACTGTTGGATTGTTGATAAACAGGACTGCTGAATATATACTGAAACGTCTTCCACATTACTCATCTACTGTAGTACACTGAACTGGCTGAGATTATGGAACTGTGACTGAGACAGTGTCCGGTTTCATGAGTCACTAAGTGAGAGAGTGCGTGCATTCTCCTGCAAACTGCTGAGACTTCAGGATTCTCGTCAATGCGTCCACGAGGCGGTGTCTTCCCCCGCTGAACAAGGTCCACAGCAATGACCGCTGTGTCCTGACGCATCAGCCCCTGTGTGGTCCGCTGTGACGTGGGCCTGGGCAGCCAGGAGCCCGGGAGGAAGAGGAAGAGCTGGACAGGATGAGCGGAGGGGTCACTCTGCCGGCCATCCCAGGGGCCAGTGGTGGCCAGGGGGGTTCCAGGCCGTCCAGTCGTGCGGACTCTGTCACTGGCCTGGTGACTACTCACCACCCCAGGAACAACACACCCCGAGCTTACTATTCAGGTCAGTGGGTATAATTGTATCTCTCTCTCTCTCTTCTCATCTCTCTTCATCTCAGTTCTCCCTCCCTCTCTCTCTCTCACTCTCGCTCCTCTCTCTCTCTCCTCTCTCTCTCTCTCTCTCTCCTCTATATATATATATAGATATATTAGAGATATATATAGATATATATATATATAGATATAATATATATATATATATATATATATTTACTAGAAGTAGAGAGAGAGAGGAGAGAAGAGAGAGAGAGAGAGAGAGAGAGAGAGAGAGAGAGAGAGAGTGAGAGAGAGAGAGACTCATCACACACACCAACACACACACACACACACACAACACACACACACACACACACATATGTATATATGTAGAGAGAGAGAGAGAGAGAGAGAGAGAGAGAGAGAGAGAGAGAGAGAGAGAGAGAGAGAGAGAGAGAGAGAGAGAGAGAGAGAGAGAGAGAGAGAGAGCAGCATGCAACCAAATGGTTTAATCCCACCCCCGCAGTGTTTTTGTTAGCGTCTCTTTCGGCTTTGCCCCCTTCTTTTTCTGTCCTTGTTTTGTACGATTGTGCCAGTACTCGCCTTTCATGTCTATAGAGTGAGGGCGTCATCTTGTAAGCTGATTACCCCTCGCTCTGTCCCTGTATTGCCTCTGTCTATTTGTCAGTCTATCTGTCTGTCAGTCTGTATTGTCTCACCCGCCTCTCTCTGTCCATTCACCCTCTTTTCTGTGTGTGTGTGTGTGTGTGTGTGTGTGTGTGTGTGTGTGTGTGTGTGGTGTGTGTGTGTGTGTGTGTGTGTGTGTGTGTGTGTGTGTGTGTGTGTGTGTGTGTGTGTGTGTGTGTGTCTGTGTGTGTGTGTATGCGTGCTGGCGCGCGCGCTCGCACGCGCGGTTGTGTGTCACGGTGAGCGTGTGTGTTACATGCGTGCTTGCGAGCGCGCGCGCGCGCGTATATGTTTATATAGCCATCGTATGGGCGCATGAATATATTCCATACTAGACACTGAGAAATGTTCAACGTAACCGGCACCGGACGGTCAACACACAACGGAGATTATAGCTATGATTAAACTCCACAGCAGTTGTCTTATTCATATTATAGTGACCCAGGTATTCCAGCTAGGCAGACCTGCAGGTACGAATACCAACTAGTGCAGTAGAACCCAGGGAGTGAGACTGCGACAGATAAAAACACACCAAGCAGACGGTATATAACATTACCCGACACGAACACAGCTGTTTTCACGTTACTCGTAGCGAGGCAGCTGTAGTAACACACTTAGGCGAGATCGTAGTTGACTGCAAAAGATACAAACACTATAACACACAGTGTATAAGACTGTAACGTTACCCGGAACGAACACAATTGTTTTGAGAGTTACCCGAACTACAGCTGTGACGGCGCGCTTGGATATAAGCTCTAAGCTTGCTGACTGGGGTATTGACGACTGCGGAATTCAACCACTTGTTGACTTTTCTTTGTCTTCCCGTGAATCACTTGTACTCGTCGGAAGTACACATAATTATGGCACCGTGGAGCTAGTTCAATGCAACGGTCTTCATACAAATTATCTAGAAAAAACATTATTGTCCGTGTGGTTCATTATTGTAGGTTACCATACCAAGGTCACCGGTAAACGTAGGCAAAATACGTATAAGAGGGCTTATGTTACGCAGTAAGTAGCATTAACATGCTTTCAGTGCAAACATTAATCTACGATTATTACAAAATATAAGACGCTACAAACTTGCCACACAGCTCTCTCTCTCTCTCTCTCTGTCTGTCTGCCTCTCTGTCTGTCTGCCTGTGTGTCTGTCAGTCTGTCTGTCTGTCTTTCTGTCAGTCTCTGTCTGTCTGTCTGTCTGTCTGTCTGTCTGTCTGTCTGTCTGTCTGTCTGTCTGTCTGTCTGTCTGTCTGTCTGTCTCTCTCTCTCTCTCCTCTCTCTCTCTCTCTCTCACACACACACACACACACACACACGCACACACACACACACACCTACACCTACACGCAGGCACGCAGGCACACCCACACACACACACACACACAAACAACATCACACACACACCACACACACACACAACACACAAAAACACACACACGAACACACACACACACACACCACACACACACACACACACACACACACACACACACACACACACACACACACACACACACACACACACACACACTCAAGTTCTATTTTTCCCGATTACTGAAATGGTGTTCCGCCATAGTGGCAATGTGTTATCTCAATTGTCACCGAGAGAGAGAGACGGAGAGAGAGGCGGGGGTGAGGAAGAGGAGAGGAGAGAGAGAGAGAGAGAGAGAGAGAGAGAGAGAGAGAGAGAGAGAGAGAGGGAGAGAGAGAGCAGACCAAGGGTGCACCACACACACACACCCCACAACACACACACACACACACACACACCACACACTACACACACACACACACACACAACACAACACACGCGCGCGCGCGCACACGCACACACGCACACAAACACGCACACGCACACGCACACGCCCACACACACACCACACATACACATACACACACACCACCGACACACACACCCACACCCACACACACACACACACACACACACAACGCACACACACAGCCACACACACACACACACGCACGCACGCACGCATTCGCACGCACGCACGCACGCACGCACGCACACACACACATCACACCACACACACAAACACCCAACAACACACAGACTGACAGGCAGAGCGGACGGTTAAGATACATACACACACACACACACACAGATAGAGGAGAGAGAGGGGGAGAGAGAGAGAGAGAGAGAGAGAGAGAGAGAGAGAGAGAGAGAGAGAGAGAGAGAGAGAGAGAGAGAGAGAGAGAGAGAGAGAGAGAGGGAGGCGGGGGAGGAGGGGGTAGAGAAGAAGAAGGAGGGATAGCTTCAATGACTCAGAGAAGATCCTAGCTGCCTGAGGTATTGGCGACAATGGAATTTAACCGGAGAAATGGAACGTGTACCAATAACGAAGCAATCATTAAAAAAAATTGTCATCTAGAAAATCGATTTCAACGTTGGCATGAAATGACAACGAGCATCGGTTATTGATACTCCAAGTTCCATTAGTAGAGAGAGCATGATTCAGTTAAGCTGCCAGACTACTTGACAGTTTGATTTTTAATCATATAGACTCCCCACCCCCACCCCCCAATAAATAAAATCATAATAAAATCACACACACACAGACACACACAGACACAGACCGGCATACACACACACACACACACACACACACACACACACACACACACACACACACACACACACACACACACACACACACACACACACACACACACACACACACACACACACACCATACAAAAAATAAAACAATAAAACCACAAACAAGCAAAGCAAAAACAAAAACAAAAAATAACACGCGCGCGCGCGCACACACACACACACACACACACACACACACACACACACACACACACACACACACACACACACACACACACACACACACACACACACACACACACGCCCACGCCCCCCCCCCTCTCACCCCCACACACGTCCCCCCTTCCCTCCCACACACCTGACTACACTTTTGTGGGTGTGACCGAGGCTCGAAACAGTATTAACAATTCATAAGGACCCCGCACTCTACCATTTCATTTGCTTTTGACAGCTTAAAAATAAATCATTCAATGGCAGCTTTTTTGGCCGACTTAATGCAAGGAGAATCTGGCAATAGTTGTTCAGATAAGAAGAGCAAGCAGGTCTCGTCTTTCAGCCTAAGATCCGGCTGGTTAAACAGCAAAACGTGAGTTTCCATCAATGGCTCTAAGCATGCCGGGGGGTGTTCGGTGAGTAGTTGACAATCGACGCAGAACGAGTCTGAAGCGTGCCCTGGCTGGCAATACGGTTGAGCGGTGGTGTGGTGTGCATTGGTTCCAGAAGCCGTGCCAGTGGCAGCTGTCGCCGACGTGGCCAACGGCAGACACAGGTGCAGGCACCGGCCACGCACGACATAAAACAACAACAACAAACACCACACACAGAGTTCAGGAGCTGTGTGAAAGTCGAGGTGGCCGTCTTGGGCTTTCCGTCCTAATGAGCCTTACGGTTTCTGTGGAAGTAAAGCAACACTGAACCATGCTTCGGCACTGGTCACAGCTTGTCCCTAATACGCCAAACGACATCCGAGGACATTAAGCAACACAACAGCAACTATCACACTGGTGGTTACAGCCACAATTCAACGATTGCAGCTGCAAGACTGTGGTACCAATGAAGGCTGCACGTTTTGCAGTTACAGACGCAGATTTAATTAATTGCTGCCACAACACACATCACTGGCGATCACGGCCACAGTCTGACAGTTGCAGCTGCAATATTATTGTGGTGCCAATGAAGATCGTACGTTCTGCAGTTACAGACACATATTTAATTCAGTGCAATTCTAGTGTACTCCAAGGCTGTGGTGCCAATACAAAGTAAACATTTTGCTGTTTTCGGACACAGATCTGCTACAGCAAGCGTGCGACTCTTCAACAATGATAATACTTCTGGCTGGGAACTAAGCAACCTCTGGCCTTATGCGCTTTTGCAGCTGTTACTATTCGTTGCTGCAAGAATGGGAGGCAGTTTTGTCGCTGCAAAATTGATTTTTATTATTATGATTTGTTTTGTTTTTGTTTCAGTAAAATCGACCCAGCTTCAAAAGCAAAGTTGGTGCCGCAAAATGTATACGTTTGCTTGTTGCTGTAACGTTCCACAGCTGAACACCCGTTCACCTGGTATATGCAAATGTAAATTGACAAATGCATTACGTAGGGCGAGAGGATTGAGCACAGTCACTATTAAAACACACACACACACACACACACAACACACACACACACACACACACACACACACACACACACACACACACACACACGCACACACGCACGCACGCACGCACGCAAAAGCCACATGGGCAGCCACACGCTGTCTTTGGAGGATCTATCTCCATTTCTGGATGGTGGATGCTGTTGTGCAAGGAGCTACTTATGGCTGAAGATAGTCCCCACATAGTTATGTAGGGCATAAAAACATTTTAATGTATCCTCGACGTTCTTGCTGGTGTCAGTGTGTTGTGACACAGCCCAAGCCTTGGTGTTCTTGCTGGTGTCATTGTGTTGTGACACAGCCCAAGCCTGAGTGTTCTTGGTGGTGTCAATGTGTTGTGACACAGCCCAAGCCTTGGTGTTCTTGCTGGTGTCATTGTGTTGTGACACAGCCCAAGCCTTGGTGTTCTTGCTGGTGTCATTGTGACACAGCCCAAGCCTTGGTGTTCTTGCTGGTGTCAGTGTGTTATGACACAACCCAAGCCTTGGTGTTCTTGCCGGTGTCATTGTGTTGTGACACAACCCAAGTCTTAGTGTTCTTGCTGGTGTCATTGTGTTGAGGCACAGCCCAAGCCTTGGTGTTCTTGCTGATGTCATTGTGTTGTGACACAACCCAAGCCTTGGTGTTCTTGCCGGTGTCATTGTGTTGTGACACAGCTCAAACCAGGCGGTCATACGTTTGCAAACACAAGCACAGGTTTGGAGCTTCAAGCACGATCTTTAAAGCGACAAATATTTACAGCCCCAAGTCCCGGAACTGTGGTCGCTGCCGTCAGTGATTATAGACACGCAGAAGCTTCGCGAAATGGATTTTAGATGTTTTGTTCTTTCGAGCCCCACTACAGATCTTTCAACCAGCCACGTAGCCAGAATTGCCTTGCTCTCTGGACACGCAGCCGGTCCAATCTGGGCTGTGTCCAGCGACTCACGCTACCACTGTACCAGTCACGCACATACTATTATAGTGGAGTTTTGTCATGTTTTGTTCCTATCGGCAGAAAAGACTGATTGATTCTTGATATATATCTATATATGCACATGAGTTAGCCGCGAAGGTCGTACTAGGGCGAAGCACAATTATCCATCGAATCCTAAGTTATAGTTCATCTCACATATCGATTTATATATGATGATGATTTCAAGTGAGTGGGGGGGGGGGGGGGGGGGGGGGGGAGGGGAGAAATTGAAAAATAACGACGGCAGAAAATGAAAAGCAGATTTCCTTTAAGTGACTGAAGCATAATACTGATATCATCTGGCAAAAAAGAAACCCAGTTCCTCGAGCACGGCTTTCCCGTGGATGTTTCCAAGAGAACTTCGCAAATTAACAATCATCATTATCATCAGCACCACCACCGTCACCACCACCGCCACTACCACCACCACCACCTCAGCCACCATCGTCATGATCATCATCATCATCATCGTCGTCGTCGTCGTCACCGCCGCCAGAGTTTGCGTAAAAGGTCAGAAATCGCGCAGGACGTCGAGTCGTGACGTCTCGCAGCCAGATAGGAAAACACTTCATCAGTGACGTCACAGGACGTCATAAGTGCAGAAAAAGAGATAGTAAAAACCTCTCACCCTGATATGACAGCTACTGGGACTACCACTCCTACTGCTACTGTTGACTGGGCGTCAAATAAGTTACCAAGTCAATAAACATCAGCTAACTAAATGACTCCAGGGCAGCAGGCAAGTATTTTTGTTGTTGTCTTCCTTCGGTGTCGGATGAGTTCGTCCAGCCCCCGAGTCAGGTACAGTGCGTACCAGCGAACGTTTTGATTGGGACAATGCAAGCAGGGTCGAGCTTGTGAAAACACTACTCACTCAAGCCAGAGTTTTTGCCTGACCATGCAGCGCTAAAGACACGAGCGTTATTATTACCACCCCTGCTGTTGCCCACATACGTACACTATGAGCCATGGAGGTATACAGGTCCATGCTAAGTAAACATGGTGCTTAACGTCCACAGAAACCATATGGCTTATTAGGGACGGAGAGAATGGGGGGGGGGGGGGGGGGGGGGGGGTATGGAGGTGGCGTAAGAGGGAGGGTATATACCTATCGCTACACTGTCACCACCAGAATGACCTGCATTAAGATGGGCAGCGACGAGAGCCTTTTTAATGTTTCATTAATTGTGAGGGACAAAGTCACAAGACAGTGTCCACAAACCACAACTTTGGGTCCATCCTATGAACCGCACGACACTATACTGGGCGATAGGGGTGCGGGAAGGGGGGAGGGGGGGGGGAAGGGGAAGTGGGAGAGATTAATTTGTGAAAGTGCATGCAAGCAAGCAGCCACAGCGGAGACGGCGGCGAGCCGATCGAGTCAAGTGAAGACTCAAGTGCGGTGGCCACAATCTTGTTGAAGGGGCCGCAACGGAGTACCCGGGCAAGAGCCTTGTTTGTTCTTCTCTTTAGCCACACACACGGAAGCCGGGTGGCAGTCTTTTTGTCGAGTGTTTTCTCGGCTCGGCCGACGTAATTGGGCAATGAACGAGAAACAATGTGTATTTATTCGGCAGCGCGGAAAGCCTGTTACTTTTCGAGGTGTTTTATTAGACACCTCTGTATTGGGT
>JABMCL010001585.1:25000-27500 GCA_018857735.1 Alviniconcha marisindica
AGGTCACCGTCATTGTGTAGACAGAAGTCATCAGGTCACCGTCGTTGTATAAACAGGCGTCATCAGATCACCGTCATTGTGTAGACAGAAGTCATCAGGTCACTCTCAGTGTAGACAGCAGTTATCGGGTCACCGTCAGTGTAGACAGGTGTCATCAGGTCACAGTCAGTGTATATAGCAGTCTTCAGGTCACAGTCAGTGTATACAGCAGTCATCAGGTCACAGTCAGTGTATACAGCAGTCATCAGGTCACAGTCATTGTAGAGATATTAGTCATCGGGTCACATTCAGTGTAGACAGCAGTCATCGAGTCACCGTCAGTGTAGACAGCAGTCATCAGGTCACAGTCAGTGTATACAGCAGTCATCAGGTCACAGTCATTGTAGAGATATTAGTCATCGGGTCACATTCAGTGTAGACAGCAGTCATCGAGTC
Source organism: Alviniconcha marisindica (assembly GCA_018857735.1). Classification (NCBI taxonomy): domain Eukaryota; kingdom Metazoa; phylum Mollusca; class Gastropoda; family Provannidae; genus Alviniconcha; species Alviniconcha marisindica. Next base: position 25,436 of record JABMCL010001585.1, read on the forward strand.
ACCGTCAGTGTAGACAGCAGTTATCAGGTCATCGTCAGTGTAGATAGCAGTCATCGAGTCACCGTCAGTGTAGATAACAATAATCGGGTCACAATCAGTGTAGCCAGCAGTCATCAGGTCACCGTCAGTGTAGACAGCAGTCATCAGGTCACAGTCATGGTATAGACAGCAGTCATCGGGTTACCGTCATTGTATAGACAGCAGTCATCAGGTCACAGTCATTGTATAGACAGCGGTCACCAGGTCACCGTCATTGTATAGACAGCAGTCATCAGGTCACCGTCATTGTGTAGACAGCAGTCATCAGGTCACCGTCATTGTGTAGACAGAAGTCATCAGGTCACATTCGTTGTGTAGACAGGCGTCATCAGGTCACCGTCATTGTGTAGACAGAAGTCATCAGGTCACAGTCAGTGTGTACAGCAGTCATCAGGTCACAGTCATTGTAGAGACAGCAGTCATCGGGTCACATTCAGTGTAGACAGCAGTCATCGAGTCACCGTCAGTGTAGACAGCAGTCATCGAGTCACCGTCAGTGTAGATAGCAGTCATCGAGTCACCGTCAGTGTAGATAACAATAATCGGGTCACAATCAGTGTAGCCAGCAGTCATCAGGTCACCGTCAGTGTAGACAACAGTCATCAGGTCACATTGCGTATGTGTGTGCAGACAGCAGTCATCGGGTTACCGTCATTGTATAGACAGCAGTCACCAGATCACTGTCAGTGTAGACGACAATCATTAGGTCATCGTCAGTGTAGACAGCAGTCATCGGGTCACCGTCATTGTATAGACAGTAGTCACCAGGTCACCGTCAGTGTAGACAGCAGTCACCAGGTCACCATCAGTGTAGACAACAGTCACCAGGTCACCATCAGTATAGACAACAGTCATCAGGTCACCATCAGTGTAGATAAAACCATCAGATCACCGCCAGTATAGACAAGTCATCAGGTCATCGTCTGCGATACTTCACTCACCTTTTGAAGCTAACGTTGTTTACACTCAAAGAGGCAATACTCTCAGAATGGCCAAAGATTGTTACATTTGTGTCACACATGTGTGTGTGTGTGTGTGTGTGTATGTGTGTGTGTGTGTGTGTGTGTGTGTGTGTGTGTGTGTGTGTGTGTGTGTGTGTGTGTGTGTGTGTGTGTGTGTGTGTGTGTGTGTGTGTGTGTGTGTTGTGTGTGTGTAGTGTGTGTGTGTATGTGTGTGTGTAGGGTGTGTGTGTATGTGTGTGTGTGTGTTGTGTGTGTTTTGTGTGTGTGTGTGTGTGTGTGTGTGTGTGTGTGTGTGTGTGTGTGTGTGTTGTGTGTGTGTGTGGTGTGTGTGTAAAGGGAGGAGAGAGAGAAGAGAGAGAGACTCAGTGTCAGTGCAGAGAGAGAGAGGTGGGGGAGGGGGGGGGGCAGAGAAGGGGACATTTTAGCCGAAAGTTGATGTTCCAATAAACCTCCTCGATTCGATAACCTTAACTGTGAGAGAGCCCCGTTTGACTACCTCTTGACGTGTACATTCCGGCTGAGAGACTGATTGATTATAATCAGCCGCACTCGATCGATCCTCCCAGGTTAACGACGTTCAGACACCGACCCAATGGCGCCCGTCAGGAGAAATGGGATACAGTAACGTACGTATGATACTTCTGGTCACAACGGGCCGCCATTATCGCCCAATGACTCCGATACAATCGCCGTAAAAAGGAACAAAATCACTGAGTTGTGCCGTATACGTCACGTGGTCTGAGTGCGAAACTATCGACTGTCTGGTTTACAGAACGTACTGTAGCAGACCGGGCGATAAGGAAAATTGGAACAACCATAGAGCAGTCATCGGTAACTATTTGCCACACCACTGTTTGAAACTGTCCGTCTATGGACCTTTTCGGGATAGTGGTACGAGAGAGAGGGGTGGGGTGGTGGAGGGGGGGGGGGTGAGAGGGTGGAGAAAGGGGAGGAGGGAGAGAGAGGAGAGGAAGAGGGGGGGAGAGGGGGGAGGGGGGAGGGGGGGGAGAGAGAGAGAGAGGGGAGAGAGGAGAGAGGACAGAAGAGGGACAGACAGACAGACA
>JABMCL010001585.1:45000-52500 GCA_018857735.1 Alviniconcha marisindica
TGCAACTTCAACCATGACTTGTGTTCAAACAGAAACATGCAGCTTCCAACAAAGTCGGGATGAAGCACTGACAAAAATGAGAGAGAGAGAGAGAGAGAGAGAGAGAGAGAGAGAGAGAGAGAGAGAGAGAGAGAGAGAGAGAGAGAGAGAGAGAGAGAGAGAGAGAGAGAGAGAGAGAGAGAGAGAGACTCTATGAATAAAATAAAAAAGTCCAGGTAAATCGATAAGGAATACAGAGGTATAAATGTATGCACAAATCATTGTTATAAAATAATCTCAGTATTATAAGAAAGAATAATCAAAGCTAAACAAAAGCAACAACAAACAGCATAACTACAAAAACGAAAAACAAGACAACAACAGCAAAGCAACGCAAGAACCCCCACCCCACCCAGAAAAGGTGTTTGTCGATAGTATTGTGGGCAGTTTCAAATTAAAAAAGAAGAAATCATCAATACCCAGAACTACATACTTCGTCAATTTTGAAGATACTCTGTCATCTGACCCAGTGAAACAACAACAAAAATGTTAAAGAAGTCTAACCCAGTGAAAGCAATGGTTATTTCCAAAACATGTGAATGAGGCTGTCATCTTGTCTAGTGAAATTTAAAATAGAATGTAGAGAGAAGCTGTCAGCTGACCTAATTGAAGTCGCGATTATTTTCCTGTTTTGTTGTTGTTGTTGTGTTTTTCCTTTTTTTTTCTTTTTCTCTCTCTCTCTCTCTCTCTCTCTCTCTCTCTCTCCTCTCTCTTCCTTCTCCTCTCTTCTCTCTCTCGTGAGGCGTGAGGCGGGGGGACATACTGTTCCTCTTACCTGTGAAAGCCGCATCTTTTTTGGGGGGGGGGGGGGGGGGGGATTTGTTTCCTCTTCAAAGCACACCTGGGTTAAGTCAGCCAGTGTCTTGCGCAGGTATGGATCCCAACGAAATCCTGAAGAAGTATCTGGCGCTGGCAGAAGGAGAGACGATCGAGGGCTGGCAGAGCGGAGAGCCCATGAAGGCCATCAAGACCATGATCCGCACCAAGAGCGGCCGCCTCATCGAGAAGACCATCTACATCTCTGCCGACGACTACGACCGCATGATGAAGGAAGGGGCGGACCCCAACGCCATCCTCAACAAGTATCTGGACCCCGACGAACAGGGACAGATCGAGTCGTGGGACCAGGCTCCTGAGCCTGGCATGAAGGTAAGGTCTGGTGTGGATATTCAGTCATCGCAGGCTACGGGGTGGCCTTCTCGTAGTATCTGGGTCCCGAGGAACAGACCCGTAGTATCTGGGTCCTGGAGAACAGACTCGTAGTATCTGGGTCCTGGATAACAGACTCGTAGTATCTGGGTCCTGAGGAACAGACTCGTAGTATCTGGGTCCTGGAGAACAGACTCGTAGTATCTGGGTCCTGGGAACAGCATCGTAGTATCTGGGTCCTGGAGAACAGACTCGTAGTATCTGGGTCCTGGAGAACAGACTCTTAGTATCTGGGTCCTGAGGAACAGACTCGTAGTATCTAGGTCCTGAGGAACAGACTCGTAGTATCTTGGTCCTGGAGAACAGACCCGTAGTATCTGGGTCCTGGAGAACAGACTCGTAGTATCTGGGTCCTGGAGAATAGACCCGTAGTATCTGGGTCCTGGAGAACAGACTCTTAGTATCTGGGTCCTGAGGAACAGACTCGTAGTATCTAGGTCCTGGAGAACAGACTCGTAGTATCTGGGTCCTGGAGAATAGACCCGTAGTATCTGGGTCCTGGAGAACAGACTCGTAGTATCTGGGACCTGGAGAACAGACTCGTAGTATCTGGGACCTTGAGAACAGACTCGTAGTATCTGGTTCCTGGAGAACAGACTCGTAGTATATGGGTCGTGGAGAAGAGACCAGGACAGAACGAATCACGGGAATAATTATGCTCCTTATAGCCGTGCGTGAAAGCAAGTCCGGTATGTACATTAAGGCTACAGGATAGCCTTAATTCTCGTGGTATCTGGTTCCTGAAGAACAGATCATGACAGAGCGAGTCACAGGAGTTTGCTCCTGAGCCGTGCATAGAGGTGAGGTCCGGTACGTACGTTCAGGTTACAGGACACACACACACACACACACACACCACACACACACACACCACACACACACACACAACAACACACACACACACACACACACACACACACACACACACACACACACATACGCGCATATAATGCATAAGGGTTTACGGCGGAGGAAAACAGCAGCACGAGAGCGGGAATCATAATTATGGCTGTCATATTACTCTGGAGAAAGAAACGTGTTGACGTTGGATTTCTAGGAGTCCGGAAAGGGTGTCTTTCGGAGAGATAAGGCTGAGTGTACACAGGTTAAAGCCTACTTTGCACTACATCACAAAGGACACGCTAAGACAAATCCAGTAACATTAGAACAACAGACACAAAGGTAAGGTGTGGTATTTAGGCTACACGGGTTGCATGTAGACTGCACATAACATGCTCATTCTGCCTGGTTCCTGAAGAACAGGTCACAGACGGATCCAATCTTGGTTGTAAAAAACAAGTTACCTTAAACGGACACGGAGTAAGGGGTACGACCATTCTGCAGAGAGTGACGAAAGGAGACAGAACAACGTGGACCTGTTGTACGAAGGGGTGCTGGATTGACTGTGTGAGAAACAGGGCTATGGTACGGTGGGTAGCTCGATCAGCACGAACTCGATAGCATAATTGCTAGCAAGTGGCGTACCTCGGTAGTATGCTTCAACACTTGCCTTCCCCATGTCCGTCTCCAATAAAGCTAGACTGATAAAGGGTCTGATTGTCAACCCTTAGCAAAGCACCTCGCACAAATAATGACAACTAGAACAACAGCAACAATAATAAAATAAATCATTAATATAACAACGATAATATCAACATCATCATCATGATCGTCATAATAATCATCATCATCATCATAATAAAAATAATAATCAAATAGCAACAACAAAAGCAATAATAATGATAATAGCAACAAGCATCATCATTATCGTCATAGTCATCGTCCTTTGTATCATCAGTGACAATAACAATAACTAGAATAATAATTGTTAATGATGAAGACGATCAGCACAGTAATTGTAACAACAGCAGTGAAAAGTAACGTCATGTAACATAGAGCAAATGTCTGTGTACTTCTTCAGGTGTTGGCGCATGCGTCCTACGGGTGTTCCTTGTACGGACGTACATCAGCCGCGTCTTTGCACGAGCAAGTTATAAACTGTATTTCGAAAATTTACGACATACGAAGATCTGACAGTTCATCTCACCTAAAAATAGCTGGTTGGACGTACACATTCTGCATACAGTGTTATAAGGGACACTGAACTCCGTGGTTCACCCATAATCACAACTGTTTCATACGCCGTGTCTCGATGCAAAGGTTTGCAGTAACAGTCATGCTTGGCTTCGGTCGACTGAGAATAGCGGTGTTTGTACTCAGCTTAACGTTTGACGAGTTGATTCTCCTTGGCTATGTCCACGGACGCATCACACCGTGCAACGTGAAACTTTGCCCATAATAACTGAGTCCTCATATTGAGAACTTAGTTTTTTGGTGTGTGTGTGTGTGTGTGTGTGTGTGTGTGTGTGTGTGTGTGTGTGTGTGTGTGTGTGTGTGTGTGTGTGTGTGTGTGTGTGTGTGTGTGTGTGTGTTGTGTGTGTGGTGTGTGTGTGTGTGTGTGTGTGTGTGGCGCGTGCGTGTGTGTTGTGGTGTGTGTGTGTGCGCGTGCGTGTGTGGTGTGTGGGTGTGTGTGCGTGCTGTGTGTGTGGTTGTGTGGTGTGTGTGTGTGTGTGTGTGGTGTGTGTGTGTGTGTGTGTGTGTGTGTGTGTGTGTGTGTGTGTGTGTGTGTGTGGGGTGTGTGAGTGTGGTGTGTGTGTGTGCGTGCGTGCGTGTGTGAGTGTGTGTGGGGGGTGTATGTGCGTGTGCGTGCGTGCGTGCGTGCGGCGCGCGCGCGCGCGCGCGCGGTGTGTGTGTGTGTGTGGTGTGTGTGTGTGTGTGGTGTGTGTGTCCAATCTGAGTTTGGGAAACTCGTGTCGCTGTTTTAGTAGAAAGACAGCTACAGCCGAGTCGTGTTACCCAGCCTATAGATTATCCGTATTGGCGATGGAAAGTTCTACGTAACGTTGCCAGGGCAACGAGTTCTTTTTTTGGTGTCGTTGGTTCGACAACGTGCGTAGGCCTGGCAAGGACTTATAGACAGTGGTTTCACCACCCTGAGACTGCATGAGGAGAAGGCTGCAGCCCGGACCAGGATTCGAACCACAACGTCCGTACAACACATCTTGACCGCACGGCTACATCACCTGTCGAAGTACCAACCCAGACGATTGATGTTAATGATATTCGTTCATAACTGTCTCGTGTTGAATTTTGATCGTAAGTAACTGTCTGGTTGAATGTTGATCGTAAGTAACTGGTTGAATGTTGATCGTAAGTAACTGTCTGCACCTTAAGTACCCCATGCACTGCTAACAATTGTGTTAAGGCGATCAAGACGATGATTCGCACCAAGAGCGGACGCCTTATAGAGAAGACAATTTACATCACGGAGGAGGACTACGAAAAAATGATGAGAGAAGGCGGCGACCCCAGCAGCATCCTCAACAAGTACCTGAAACCCGAGGAACGGGGGACGATTGAGTCCTGGGAAAAGGTCCCAGAACCCGGCATGAAGGTATGGGCAGGGTCGCTGGCTGTACACGCTGTAAGTGAGTGTTAGAACCCCGACGAACAGCAGTGTAAGATCTATGCGTTCAGGAGAACACAGCCCCAACGCCATAGAATGGTATTCCAGACCCAATGCCGTAGTATGGTATTTGTCTGGTGTCTCTAACCCAAGTTTGTGTGTTAATTGTGACTATTGCTTGTTGTGTGAGGAGTACATTCGGCTGATAGGCTTGATGTTCTGACATTGTTGATTAACTAGTTGCGTTATTTTCTGTTTAAGTGTTTAGAGCTAGATAACTGTTTGCTAGTCAACAATGTAGACTTACTTGTTGCATTCGTGTACTCAAGCTCGAAAGAAAGCATCCACTTCGGCAAGTGCCACTTTCATTGGTCGATTTTGTACGAACAAAGCTTACAAGAGAAGAAGAAGAAGAAAAAAAGAAAGAAGACAACGAAACAAACGAACAAAACAACCAACCAAAAAGCAAAACAAAACAAAACAAAAACAAAACAAAACAAAAACTTATAAAGCGATATGACAGTGTGAATCATGCTATATAAGATTTATGCAGGTTTATTGCTCTTGGTTGTTTGACTATTTCATCCCAAATTCTGGCTGCAACTTTTCTCTTTGCACGCAGTTGGTGCTGAAAGTATTCACATACTTTCTCTGGTGCTTGAGTACATCTATAATACTGATCACTAATGTGAAATAGCATCTTTGATCTTTGTTTTTGTTTTGATTTGTCTTGATGTTTTGGCACCGTTACTCATTTAAAATTCCTAATCCTATTAACGCACAACCTTTTGATTAATGGCAAAAGGGTGAGCTGAGGAACACAGTGGGGAGGTGTGTGTGTATGTGTGTGTGTGTGTGTGTGTGTGTGTGTGTGTGTGTGTGTGTGTGCGTGCGTGCGTGCGTGCGTGCGTGCGTGCGTGCGTGCGTGCGTGCGTGCGTGCGTGTGTGCGTGGTGCGTGCGTGCGTGCATGCGTGTTGAGGTGTGTGTGTGTGGTGTGTGTGTGTGTGTGTGTGTGGTGTGTGTGTGTGTGTGTGTGTGTGTGTGTGTGTGTGTGTGTGTGTGTGTGTGTGTGTGTACGTGCGTGCAGTTTTTATATATATTTTGTGTGTGTGTGTGAGTGTGTGTGTGCGTGTGTGTTTTATGTGTGTGTTTGAACTGGGCACTTCTCAACTTACGAGCTTTCACTCCCGCCAAGGCTTAGCACTAAAGGGCCTAGTTGGAATTAAAGTGAAACCCTCGCCCCTTGCTAACGCTTGTGTGAAGGCGATCAAGACGATGATCCGCACCAAGAGCGGACGCCTTATAGAGAAGACAATCTACATCACGGAGGAAGACTACGAAAAAATGATGAAGGAGGGGGGCGACCCCAGCAGCATCCTCAACAAGTACCTGAAGCCCGAGGAACGGGGGACGATTGAGTCCTGGGAAAAGGTCCCAGAACCCGGCATGAAGGTACGAGCAGGGTCGCTGGCTGAGCCCGGTGTATTGGGCGGTCCAGTGAAGCTGGTTTGCACGAGTAAATGCCCTTTGTAATCTTTCGCGCAAGATGTCGCGAGAGGTCGCAGCGTCACTTCCGGGCCGATTTCTGAGTAGGCGTTGCTTCACGCTGTGTATAACAGTTGCAGTTGAACCTAGAGTTGTGAAGCAGTACAAATGCCAATACTGTTGCAGCTGCAAAAATTACCGGAGAAAGGGATGGAGGTGGAAAAAAAAGTGTGTTTGCGTCGTTTTTTGGCTGACCAGAAGATTGCGAGTTCGTGGAAAAAAATGCGTTTTGGGGCATCCTATAGCACGAGTAACAAGTTATTGCTTGTTGCCAGACACATTCTGATTACGGGCCTCAAAATGCCTTTAAAGTTGGCAGTGTAAAATTCGCAAATTCACTGTCACCGCCTTCCATTGTGAAGAAAGTACGCACCGGAAGTAAAAGCAGCCAAGGGACGTAAGCGATTCCGGGCAAAAGTCAAGGGAGTTAATAACCCCGCCTGATTCTCCCAATAGTGTTAGAACCCTGACGTACAGCAGTATTTCTGAAAGTTAATGCGTTCAGGACAATGCAATCCCAGATCCATAGGGTGATATTTTCCATGATTTTCTAACCCAGAATTGTGTGTTGTGATATTGATTTTTGTGTGTGTGGACTGTTTCGGATTACCAGTTTAATTGTCTGACATTTGATTCAGTTATTTGCACTTTTTGTTTGTTTTCTGGCGTAGAGCTAGATGATTCAGTTTTCTAGTCAACAAAGTAAACATTTTCGTTGTGCAATCGTGTACTTAAGCGCAAAAGAGAGTATCCATTTCAGCATGTCCCAGTGCGACTGGCCGATTGTGAAAGCACAAAATAACGGCAAATAAAAACTCATTGAAAAAAGAAGTTGGGGGGAGGCAGGAAACCTTCTGACAGTGTGTATTGTGCCGAGATGTACAACAGCTAATTTCCCTTGGGTCCTTTTAATGTAACTCTTGGCTGTAGCATTAATTCACATTCTGTGCACGCCTAATGCTCAAAAGTGATCGGATACTTTCTCTGGCGGTTCAGTACACTTATATTTTGTTTTATTTTTTGACATTTTGTTGTTGTTGTTGTTATCACTAATATGGAGAATCATCTTTGACCTTTGGTTGTGTCTTTTTGCACGGTTACTCGCTCGGCGTTTATAATTCTACTAACGTACACCTTTGATTGATGGCAAGTTACGAAGAAAAGAAGAAGAAGGAAAATAAAAAAAGGGTGGGTGGGGGGGGGGGGATGGGGGGGGGGGGGGGGGATGGGGGGGGGGTGC